>VKOC01025590.1:0-31866 GCA_009364415.1 Spea multiplicata
GCGCCGGCAATTGATGCCGGACGCCGATGCCGGACGCCGGGACATGACGTCATCCCTGCGCTCGGCATCAATAGCCGGCGCGTAGTGATTAGAGAGCAGGGAAGCCGAGGTCTGAGGTGCCAGACCTCGGGCTTCCCTGCTCCCTCATCACTACGCGCCGGCAATCGATGCCGAGCGCCGGGACATGACGGCATCCCTGCGCTCGGCATCAATAGCCGGCGCCTAGTTATTA
The DNA here is from genome assembly GCA_009364415.1 of Spea multiplicata. Lineage (NCBI taxonomy): Eukaryota > Metazoa > Chordata > Amphibia > Anura > Pelobatidae > Spea > Spea multiplicata. Next base: position 233 of record VKOC01025590.1, read on the forward strand.
GAGAGCAGGGAAGCCGAGGTCTGAAGTGCCAGACCTCGGGCTTCCCTGCTCCCTCATCACTACGCGCCGGCAATTGATGCCGGGCGCCGGGACATGACGGCATCCCTGCGCTCGGCATCAATAGCCGGCGCGTAGTGATTAGAGAGATTGGTGGCTTCGTGGGAACCTCCGGCTTGGTAAGTACCCGGCGTATAAGACGACCCCCCCACTTTTAAGAAGATTTTTGGGGGTTAAAAAGTCGTCTTATACGCCGGAATATACGGTATGTTCATATCAATCTTTTGAGACTTGTTGGGTTTCTAAAACAGGACCTGTTTAAAAAGTTAAAAAGTTGAAGTTAGATAAGAACCATTCGACCCACGTAGTCTGCCCATTTTTCCTGATCTTTGATGTTAGATTGACGATAGCTTAAATAGAGCCTCTGAGTCTGTTGTGTTATATACATAATGAAAGCACTCCAGGAAACTGCTACACTTACCATCATCTGCTGAATATATATTGGCTGTGCTGCTATATGGCCCTTCTCCTTTGCTGTTGAAGGCCTTCACCTTTACTTGGAACTGTGTTGCAGGCGTAATTGTATCATCCTTATGCACGTATCGACCACTTTGAATGTCTTGAACAATCACTTTTCTCCACTCTCGGTCATTGAAAGATTTAAAAGCAACAATGTACCCAAAGCCATCACCATAATGATACTCCTGAGACAAAGGCTGAAAATAAAACATTCAAATTTAATATAATAATATTCAAAATAAAACACTGACACTTTATCTATTTAGATTAAGCAAATAAAAAGCCCTTCTATGCTCCAGTGAGTTTTTCCCGTTTCCTGTATATCCTTTGTTTCAAAAATCATAATTTGTAATTATAATCAACTTGGCACCAGGATGCATTCATGGAGGCCCCAACTCGCAACTAACAGGACTCAAAGGATCTTCTGCTAACATTTTGGTGCCAGATACCACAGCACACCTTCAGAGGTCTAGTGGAGTCCATGCCTCCATGGATCAGAGCTGTTTTGGCAGCAAAAGGGGGACCTACACAATATTAGGCAGGTGGTCATAATGTTATGGCTGACTGGTGTAAGTTCCCCTTATGTTTCACATCTTCAAACACACATTTTATGGGAATTTCATTGTAAATCTGACTTTAATCAATTGCATCACTTTCCCATTTAAATGGGGGTGTTTCCCACAATGTCAGTGGGAGCGCCCACTGACATCAACCGGAACAGCCACCGGGGTCAGCGGGATTGTCCACTGACATCAGTGGCAATGCCCCCATGTCAGCGGGACCGACCAACTGAGGTCACTGGGCAGTTCTGGCTGTGTCCCGCAAGGGTAGGCTCCGGGTTGCCAGAGCCCAGACATTCCCAGGTATGCATATAAAATATAACATGATTTTACATATTTATGTACTATTACACAGAATGGCCAGGCATATTGGGACAAAACATCAATGGATAGTGTATATAAACACATACTTACCACTAGACTTGTGCATTCGTATTCGGGGAACATGAAAATGAACACGAAGGGTGGGTTTTCATTGTTCAGCCCGAATACCGAACATGGCGGCGGCGGCGGCGGCGGCAAAATGTATACGAAGACACACAACACGAAGAATTTTCGTCTTCGTTTTAGTTTACTAATTTCCTTAGTCCCTTCCCCATCTAGCCTACCTTATCTAGGCAGCATCGCAGGGGTTAACTGGTTAACAGCAGCAGAAATCCATAGGTTCGTGGTCAGGAGTTAGAGGGCCGTGTGAGCGACTCTATTGGTCGCCGGCAGGGGCCTCCTCTGGCATCAACCAGAGGAGACCCCTGCCGGCGACCAATAGAGTTGCGCGTACCGCGTTAACCCCGTATTAACCCCCTCTACAAAAAAACTAAGAAAAAAAACGAACACGAAAAATGTACATGAATATTCGCCCGAACCGAACACAGGAACAGGTGAATATTCGTGGAATATGAAGATTTTTCTCCCCACAAAGACAAACATGTAGAGTAGGCCGGTGCCCAAGTCTACTTACCACCCATGTCACTGTTAACTCCCGATTGCTTCCACCTCCACCTCCAACATCAGAAGGAGCAACTATAGGAACTGGTGGAAGAAATAAGCAGGCGATGAGAAGTCAATATTCCACGCCTATATAAAGGTATTTGGTTTACACGTCAAGAGGCCCATTTACCGACAAAATAATTGTTTTAAGGCATGCTAGATTAACTGATACACAAATAGGACATGCTTTTTCTACATTGAGGTTGGTATATAATATTCTGTATTCATAACATAACATCTTAAAATTTGGAAGATTGTGCTTCACTTGTTTCAGTGTAAGACGACATCATGAATGGGACGCAATACAATACTTATTCATGTGTCCAATCATCACATTGTGCATAAATAACCTAGTGGTATCCAACTTCCCTGCCCTTGACCCTAAAATTTGCGTTTCCTAGAATGATCTGATTCAATTTTACATTAGTATGTGGTCATAGTAACTATAAGGTTGTATAATTTTATGTATTATTTTTCTTAAAAAGTACATTTGCGTATAAATCTTAGCAAATGATCTATAAATTGTGCTTACCAGATCCATCAGTTCTAATTTGGGGTGACGGTAGACTAGGTTCTCCCATTCCTAATGTATTTGTGGCTATGACTCGAAACTCATAGTCCATCCATGGGAGTAAATCTATGACCTTTGCTGATTCCATATTTCCTTCAATGGTTGGGATTTCTAGAAATGTAAGGAAAAACAAATGAATTATTTTCTTGGTCTGTGGTGTGCTGCAGATAAATCTACCGTATGCAAATGTCCCACTGTCCACCATGAGCATTATGCAAATGTCCCATTCCTATTTATTCTGTTTATCTGCCAAATGTCAGTCCCTTGACAGGTACATAAAAAGACACTGCATTCACACCCCCACCTAGCTTGGATCTGAAAAATAAACTGTTATTTATTTGTATTCCAGACAATATAAAATGAATAAAAACTACAATCAACTACAATCTGATAATGAGAAGCAATCAGGGCAATCTAAACATCTTAACTGTATTGCATAGACATGTTATTGTTTACAAACAACATAAATCAAATGCATACACAAAACACATTAGTCATTTTTCTACTTATAAGAGCTTCCGTTATAAAATCATTGCACATCAGCTAAATCCCACTTTTGATTATACAGTATAGGAATTATAGAATGGATTAAAGTGGGTGGCACATGTTTACATAGGTAGGTTAGACATTTTTGTATTTAAGATGTCATTAGCTGCTGACATTGGTTGATACTCCTAATAATATTTATATTAAAAATATAAACGATAATGTAACAATAATAGGTTCTTAATTTTTTCATTTGAGACAACACAGACAATGAGATCGCATCTTGGCTATCTACGATTAACAATATTTGGCTATACATTAATTAGCCTCTATTAACACCCAAATTGGCTCAATTTCATTTTAGTTTATAAAAGCTAAAAACTCCAGCATATATTAAAGTATCATGTCCTGCTGCAGCTGCCAGATGACGGCTCAATATAGCAGTAGCCAGTTCACAGGGCTTTACTAAGATATCAACCATTAATAATAATAATAATAATAATAATAATAATACAGTGGGGTTGGCTTATAATATACCTGTCTTTGCATCCTTCCAGTCCTCAGACAAACTGTTTTTATATTGAATAGTGTACTTGGAAATTGGTTGGTGATTGTCTGTTCCACTACTCCACAAAAGTTTCAAAGAAGTATCACGTACTTCCTCTGTTCTGACACCACCAGGAGGACCGGGTGGACCTGAACAAATGGAAAAGAAAACAGTCCAGCACTATCCGGAAATATATATTTGTTTTATACAGTAAGCAGCACAATAAAGTTGATGAAAGTACACATATATATATATATATATATATTACATATGAAGAAATATACAAGCACATACTTTAGTGTTCAATAGATATTTATGAGGGAATTCTCACCTCTGACAACAAGATCAGCTGAAGCTGAAGAATTGTCTACAATAGTTTGCGCGGTGCACATATATCTTCCGGCATGCTTCAGTTGGGTATTTTTAATTATAAGTTCACTCCCACCTTCAATCTGCAAAAAAATATTCTTATATTTAAAAAAAGCAGAATAAAGCGGTTAACTGTAGCAAATGGGTTATCCTTATGAATATACATAATAATCATTGCTGTTAATAATGGGTATTCTGATTCACTGATTCTGACACCCTATGATTATAAGTAAACCTTTTACCAATTAATTACATGGTGTTATAATCATACTGTCTACTGGTGCTTTTACATAAATGAAAAGCATTCTGATTCATAAGTAAGTCATCATCTGTTCTGACATATGAATCATCTTCAATGTGTGTCCTTCACGCAATATTACACTTAAAAGCAGCTAATACAGAGTCATTACAATCAAGGATGACCACAACCTACAAGTCGTTTATATGACACTACAATTTGACACAAACAGGAACAAATGGTTATGAAGACCAAGTTTGCAACCCAAATATAGTAAGGGTATAATTATTATACAACAGATAAAAGTGCAATAGTTTGAAGCAATCCAGCCATACTTACTTATCCCCTTTCAGGAGGATTTGTCAAGTATACACTTTGTATCTGGATACTTCTAGTTAATACATCTATCATTTTATTTTTTTAAAAAGGTTTGGTTAAGGTATACATTTTCTCCTTACTATGCCAGCCCTGTCAGCTTGTGACGTGAGATGTTTCCATGCTGAATCTGTAGTAATCAAGCCACGTTTTATAAAAGCTTATCTCAAATTCTGAAATTCTGCACGTTTAGTGTCCCCAAGAGACACTCTTGTGAAGCCTAACAATTTTATGCCAGGTAACGCAATAAATATGCGGGTAATGGACCTCTAGTACTCCACAGACATGTGAGTAAAGGCATGTAATTGGTTGAAATAGAATATGGAGAGTAACGATTTATTTTGGTCCCACCAAAGAAGTGCATACTACTGAGGTCAATAATATGATCATATCTTGTGGACAGTCAGTGAGTCCCTCACAAGATATTTAAGCTAATGTTATTTAATGATATTTAAGCTAATGCATTTGAGCATTCTGTGATCCCGCAAGTGATGTTTCATTTTTAATTAAAAATAAACGTGGGAATTGTTAATCTGTTCTTCTGTTTTAATTTAACACTCGCAAGCAATAACAGATCAACATATTATACTAACACCAGAGACACAGATATACTAATACATGTCAGGCTAGAATGGTTTTATAGCCTGTGGCTGTCTGATCACGGAAATGCTTATGAAATGTGTAATGCTCACCAAAAGCGTGAAGCCATTAGTGATGTTTTTGGCACATGGAACACAAGCAGCTTTAGTAATTACACAAAGTAAATGCACCCTTGGTTCCTTTTCTGTTAGAACGTGTCACGCTAAACAATGGGCCGCCAGCTCACGTGAAACATGATTAAGCCGCAATACACGCAGAGCGCTAAGAGATTCTATACATAGCTACACAGTTCGTTCCATGACTCCATTGAGTAGCAGTACTTGAGTGCAATATACGTTAGAATAATGAGAAGTTATTTTAGAACAACTGCTAGCTATTTACTGCAACCACAACATGCTAATCTTTATCATTGTTATGTTATGCTGAAATGGCCATCTTTCTACTCAATTGGTGATTAAGTCAATTACACCAACCAGTACGTAGGAAAGTAATAGTATTTTAGTTCACAGACAGCTGATGATACACTAATCATTCCAAGGATACTTAGTGGTTAATATAAGAAGGCATTTGCATTCAATGGACAAACTATAAATACGCCCTTATCATCATCATACATGGTGACTCTTTGGATAAACCCCAAAGACAAGCACTTCATAAGATTTTCCAAAAGCCATGTTAATGCCCTTTGCCACCCACTTATGCAACAATCACCGTTATGTCCTTTGCATGAGCCCGCATATATCATACATTACTGATACATATACCAGTACTTACTTTATAATACAAGTGGACTATATAATGTGTGTTATATTTCTGCTTTAATACCGGATAGATTTCAGCAATTTGGTATTTAGCTTCAGAGCACAACCTGTGTGTATTGTGAGTTTCACTTGTGGAGCACTGGTGAAATGTTTCTTATATACTTGTAGTAGTAAAGTGTTGTGGTTAGAGTTGGAATTCCTCTTTCATTCTGTATTAACTGAATTTTGTGAGAGTTAATGAAGGTCATAAAAAGCTAAAACCAAGAATTTTGTATGCATACTTTAGTCACATAGTCATTATACCCGTGCCTTAAGAAGCAACTAAAGAGCTTAATACTTCCAATGGAATGCTGAGTTAGGGGCTTTGGTCGCTAATCATACAAAGTTATCCTCTCAAAGCATAATTGAAAATCGTTCATGGTAGGTGCAGGCTTAATTATAAAAGAACAAAAATTGGACTGATATCAGACAGCACTGGAATAATAACAAAAGCAACTGTTTGAACACAATCCAACTTGGAATTTAGCTTATCTTGTACCCAACTTGTAGTAATACACATAAAGAATGAGTAGATTATATTTACAGTATATGTTGCAACATTAACAAAACATACGCCTATTGCCTGATGTTTAATTAAGTTGACTGTTAGGATTATTAATATTCATATATTGCCGTATTAACTTTGGGGCAAGGTCAGCGCCAAACAGCCTTTGGTGGTAGGGAAAGTAGGTGGGGAGTAGGCATGGACAACCACCACTCCTCCACCAGAAAAAATAAGAAACTGAAGTGAACACATGGGGGAGCGGGCTTATGCTTATAGGGCTCTGGCCTTTGAAGTGAGAGATGAACAGATTAAAGTTGTGATTATGTGACATTTATTTGATCTTCTGATGTGTAAAGAATTGAATGAGATGCAATTATTTGACTATATCGCTTTCTTTTTCTTCAAGACTCAGTCATAGCTCTGAGCTTCATTTATGAGCATAAAGGGTCAGTGTTGCTTCTAAAGAACCTAGATCTGAATCTGTTAAAATTGAATCTTCATAAACAATATACCCTTTAATTTGCACAGGGTCAACAAATGTTTAACGCAACAATACTAGAAAACACTGGCATCTCTGAGTTGCCAGTATAAAACTGTATATAGTTTTTTCTTTTGTTAATAATGGATGCAATATTTCTGCTATTTCCTCATTACAGTAAAATGTTGAAGTCATGTAATAATATGAGGATGACCCATTTTGTTTTATCAATTGTACTTGATTTGGAACTTCTTGAGAGTGTTTGTGTTTTCACTCTCTACTGTACATTGGGTGAAGGCCAATTTCATTTTTAGCACAGCCATGACTATACGTCTGTAATGCCTGCCCCGAATGCCCTAGTAGTATACTAGAAAGTGAACAAAAAGTAAAACAGCCTATTTAAATAAAATAAATGGCATTATTGAAGCAAACACTGTTTTCTTCAACTTTGAAGAAAATAAAAGCTCTTGCAAACTTTTTTTTCTACCTTTTTCTTTTAGCTTAGCCAAAATGCATATCATAACTTTGTAAACTTTGTTAAAGTTAATGTACTGCACATCACACACAGCAATATGTACAACATTATAACCAGGAGATCTGGAGTATACTCTACATACAGAAGAACTCTAACTATTTAAATGGAATTCGTACAAAATGCATAATCCAAAAACAAAGTTATAGGTATTTTCAAATTCAAGTGTTCTAAAAGTCTCCATTGGTTGACCACCATCTGAACATACAATTCACTAAAGACAATTACTGGCATACTGTATTGAGTAAGCAAATAAAAAAATTAAGTAGTTTATAATGGGCTAAAATATTGTTTGCGGTACAGCTAGAATTTTCTTTCCTCAAAGGAATATGCTTTTAATGGCAATAGGATCGCTTACAAAGCAAATGTGGAGACTGGACATGAGTACACAGTGACCACAATTTCAGGGTAGATATGTAATTTAATTTAAAAAAAGTCATTACTGAATGCTAACAGGAAACTATAAATTGCTAGACAGATTTAAGGCACCCCATTAACCACACATGTCAGTAATTGGTTATTTGAAATCTAGCAAGAATGTGGAGTCAGAACCAACAGAATAAATCCAAAGGTAACACAATGCAAAATATCTGTTGCTATGAAAACAAATGAATATTCACTGTACACATACATGTAAGTAGTAAGATTTATATATATATATATATTATATATTGCAAATAATGCATTAAATACCATTGAGCTATAGTTCAATTAGCCCATTTTTAAATTATTTTTAATGTGATCATGTGATCAGCTTACCCTTGTGTTCCTTTCGTAGTGGCCATCCTCCTTGTCAAATTCGATTGCAAAGCCATTCAAGGACCAGATGAATGTGAGGTCCAAAGAAGGGTCATGGGATGCATGGCACTGCATGGTTGCATTTTCTCCAACAGTAACATCAGCATTGGAAGGAGCAAGGGTAATCTTTGTAGCAGCTATACAAAGTGAAAAGTCAAAATAGAAATATAATTTTAAATTAGAAATACATTAGTGGTGGGGAAATTAATGTAAACAATGCTAAAAGATAGAATTGTTTGACATCTAAAATCGCATGGATTTCAAGAGCAGAAACCACATGGGTTCACTTCGGGAAGATCATGCCAAACTAATCTTATTGACTTTTTTTAATAGATGACTAAAATAATAGATTTAGGATGGTACAGTAGACATTGCGTATCTAGATTTCAGTAATGTTTTTGACACTGCCCCACATAGAAGACATATCAATATATTATCAACGTATATCAATATTATTGAAGAGGGTTGTAGTCAATGGTGTATATTCAGAGCAAGTTCTTGTTACCAGTGGGGTACCTCAGGGATCTGTACTTGGATCCATTCTATTTTATATTTTCAGAAGGGATAGTGTAGAAGGTCTGAGGGTAAGGTATGTCTTTTTGCTGATGACCCAAAGATTTGCAACTCCAAGTGCGTGATTTTTGGCCACTCAACTTTACCTGTAACAGAAAGAGTTGCTGTGCTATTTGCCTTTCCTCTGTCATTCTCTGCAAAACAAGTGTAGCTGCCTTCATCCAGTTTTGTGATATTAATGATTTCCAGGCTGCCATCCTCCCAAATTAATATCCTAAATACAAAATGCAAGAATGTTTAACAAAACAAAATCAACAAGCTGAGCAAACAATTATTTTACAAACGAGGTCACTTAAAACAGTGGTTAATACTTTCTGACGTTATTAGGGTCCCAAAGAGAATTCCAAAGATGGACAGCTTGGAAGATGTTGCACAACAGGTCACTTGCTATGTACCTCTTATACCCTGCCTTACATTTGCATGCTTTTAGGCATTTTTTATTATATTTTATTATCTGATTGCCATTATACAAACATCAGATGGCGCTAGAGAATGTATTAAATGTTCATTGCAGACACCCACACTATTCTCCGGGGACCTTGGGATTTGCATGTTTAATCCGTCCATGTCAGACAGTGGGTAAACTTGATGAGGCATTAATATTATCTGATTGCCTGCAGCGGTTTCATTTTTATTTCTCCCCCATACAGTGTACATAAAAGAGTGCTCTGCATAGCACCTGAGGCCAATTTTATTCAACTAGAATGACAATGAAAATACCGGAATACCCAAAAGACCGTTTGAAAATAAACACTGTGTAGATATTAAGTTGTATACAAAAATTATTATCTGAATTATCAATGTTTAGGCCACAAAGCCTGTTGCTGTCAATGCCTGAAATGTACTCTACAGCCTATACTATACTATACGAAGTGTGTTTTTTATAGTAATAAAAGCTATATGTGATTCTACATTTTTTTCTATGTTGGCCCAAAAAACATTATCAAGTTCAATAAAAAAAAAACTTCATTTTGCTTTCAATTAGAGTTTTTCAACCCAAATATTTATAACACATTTACAGTAACTAAAAAACTAAAGCTGGATACTATACTGTGACTGTGGGTACTGACAAAGTTGGCAGCTGTCTTTGGAGGCAATAATATCACATAAAGTACATCTGTGGTCGCTATTTTGTAATACATCATTACAGCTAATTATTGTGAAATGACGCATGGAGTCTTTAGTTCAAGTTTGTGAGACCGCAGAAGTCTCTTTTTCAGATGGCATAAGAAATGATGCATGCCGGTGCCATACAAATAACACCTTAATAGCATTTAATTTACATCTCAAACACATTTTCTGTATGTGTCCTATTAAATACAGAAAATGGACAAGATGTTATACAAACCTAGAATTATTTGTGAGCAATTCTGTTCCTTTACTCCATGAAAATTTGGGTTTTGGTGCAGCTTTGGGTTTACATTCAATGATTGCACGTCCTCCTTTAGCAGCTAAAGCCTTCTTTCTCATAGGATTTAATTCAAAAGTAGGGGCTAACGCTGAAGAAAAACAGAGATCAAGTTAGAAATCATAATACTCTTCCTATCAGGGTGTCAATTATATATGGACAATAAATGAGACTGACCGATGACTTTCAGCTCTGCATTAGCTTGTATTATCCCATAGTGGTTTTCAGCTATACACTGATACATTCCAGCATCTTTCAAAGTCAGTCCCCATATTTTTAATTCACCCTTTCCATACTGAAATAGAAACAGAAACATAGAATTATAAAACAAGATATATGGAATATTCAGAGTCAAAGTGCACTTTTTCCTATTTGCTGTCTTCTGGATCGTCCAAGACACGTTGATCATAACAGACTCTTTTCATAGTTTTAAACTACCACAGTTAGGCAGGTGTTCAGAAATAAACAGAGTTCACAAAGCTGTCCAGTATATAATATATTATGTAATATATATGCAATATGTAATATATACTATATTACACCTGACCATTATACCTATATAAGCTTGTTAGACACTTCACTCCAAAACCATGGTCATTAAGGAGTTGAGCACCCTTTTAGACAAAAAGGTCGCAATCTACGTTCCAATTCATCCCTAAGGTGTTTGGCTGAGATGTTGTTAATTCTAGAGATTTCCTCTTCACAATAATAGCATTTACATGGACTGGGGCAAATTTAAAGGTAGATATATCATGCACTGACTGGCAAAGGTGGCATCCTATGGTAGTGCCACATTAAAAATCACTGAGCTCTTAAATACAACCCATTCTACTGCCAATGTTTGTCTATGGAGGTGGCTCTCTAAGTGCTTGATTTTATACACCTGTTGGCAATAGATGTAGCTGAAACACCTAAACTCAGTAACTTGAAGAGGTGTCAACATACTTTATTCATTGTTGTTTTTTCAAACAATAAATGCATGTTTGAAAGAAGATTGCCCACTTACTGATGTTCCATTTTTCAGCCATCTAATGGTAGGCACTGGCTTTCCTTTTGCAATACAGGGCCAGTGAAGATCACTGCCTATATCTCTCTCTGTGTCATTTATATGTTCTACCCATTCGGGCTGAGCTAAAAGCAATAGAAAGAAAACAAAACCCAATGTTATTGTATTTTCAGAATCTTACTGTATAATTAAAACAAATATACAAACAGGGGTTGCAATTGGACTGTTAATATCAAACACGCTACTACAGACAACGAGTAATGCCAAGCAATGGTCTGATTATAATTCATTTGAGTCAATTCACTAAAAGTCGAGTTTGCAGTGGTGTTAGAGACATCCCATAAAAAAGAATTGAAACGGTCTAGATGTGCTTTTCTGCAACTGAAAAAGAAGCACAAATACTCATCATCACTTCAATTGCTTTTGAAATAATGCGAGTGCTTGCAAGTTGAAAATGTGCAAGCTGCAAATGAGGATGTCACCCACCTTACCCCCAACCATTCCCACACTCTATTCCACATACAGTGGAATGAGGGGGTTAACTTAAAACTAAGCTTACCTAACCCCCTCTTATATCTGTTTCATTGAAAATTATCTCAAGACAGCAAAGAAAATTATCTCAAGACAGCAAAGACATAATAGCATTCAATATCAGCAAGCCCTGTTGGGCTGTGAGGGAGACTGTGGGACATATTGACTACTGACATCTAAGCTTGTACTGTGTAAGATTTTTGGACTGCCTACATCCATTACATTTTTCTCTGAACCCCTAGCAAATGGTTATTTTCCACCCTGTATAGGTACATGCATGTAACCAGCAGCATCTAGTGGCTGAAGGATGAATTGCATCGTTCATTCACTATACTATGCTGTACAGTACACAAACACACACAGTAGAAGCATTTGACGCAAGCCAAATGTGCAGTTAAGTTGGAGGCAGTATTAATGTCAGTTGGTCATTTTTGTCACTGCAAGTAAATTAATCCTAATGACGCCATAAGTAAATTTGCCTTTATTACAGGTGAAAGGTTTGAGCTTTGGAATACCCCTTTAAAGGAGATTATATTTTACGAACAACTACGGTAATTGGAAAAATTAGTAAGTACCTACCCTGTACATAAACCCGTGCTTGATGTTTGTCTTTTCCCTTTATGTTTTCTGCTTCACATTCATATGTTCCTTCATCTTCAGGCTGAATATTGAAGATTTTCAGGACAGCTCCAGACATGCTTACCTCTGCCGTAGCTGGCATTGGCTCATCAACCTTCCTCCATCGAATAACAGGAACAGGACTGGAATAATACAGTGAATAAGTATCTTAAAAACTGTGCTGGGAGACACATTTACTTTGGGTTTTTAATATTCACTAATGTGCCCTTAGGTACCAAAACAGTCAACCTTTTCTTGATGCTAAATGGCAGGACACATTTGTTCCTGGTGGGAGGCCAAGCCAAGTTTTGTATATTTGATGTTATTAAATATAACTAACTTAGAAAGAGACTAATGTTTAACAATGAATATTAATAAAAAACATAATACTTATATAAACGTGTGTCCCCTTTTATGTTGATTTTATTAGGAGAGAGAGTATTTTATAGTGGGGGGGGACACATATGATGTTACAGTCCCTGATGTGTGAATTTTACAATTATATACTTACTTTCCCAAAGCAAAGCACTCCAGAGTGACATTTTGATCCTTTAATGCATACGTATCTTTGAATCCAACGTTAATATCTGCTGGATATCTTTTAGTGGTTGCTATAAAAATATATATGTATACATTAGAAAAATCCTTAGTGATACAAAACATTACAGTTTAATATATCTATAGAACAGATACATCAAACCCATTTGAAATGTAACCCATCATTGGGCGATGTTTCAAAATACTCCACGTAATTGATATATATATATATCAATATATAGATATAACAGAGCACCTGCTCAAATACGGGTCATTTAGGTAACCCTCTTATTTGTTAAAAAAAATATATATATAATATATATATATATACATAATTACACAATATTATAATATAATCTATATATATTATAAATGATAAAAACAAGAATTCTGAGCCAATGTTTCCAGAAATGATTTTGAATGTCAATTACATGACCATGAAACAAATTAGCATTTGTATCAACCTATGATTTCAGTAGCACACAACAAGCAAAGGTAATTCAAAAATCCCACACATATTGTGATGAGGTAAATAAAAATGCCAGTGATTACTAAACCACTACTTAAAAAGTCCAGAGCAAATGATTTATTGTCACTTTCTTACTGTTTTTGAAGGTACTTTTTTAATATGCCTTTTTTTCATGGCTGCCATGGTGCTGCTCTAACAGCAAAGCAACTGAGCAGCCTCTACATAATGTGACATTTTCATTTTTTGGGAGCTTCCCTCAAGATGTTTAATCAGAAATAAAAGAGTTTGTGAGTCTGAGGCATTTGATATTTTTTATCCATTAAGATATTATCAATACAAAGTCAATAAAAAGATATATTCTTGCAACTAGGAACCTAAAATGCAAGTAATTAGTACATTGGGGGCTGTAACAATATCATTTAGTACAGGATATTTGTACAATGCTCTTTAAAGGTCTCAGTCACCTACTGTATGTATGTGCAATTATTGGTACAAAATAATGCAAACTCTTGTTTAATAGTTACTCATTACATTATTTATTGCAATATTCTCTAGTCACTGTAATTATAAATTGTATTGTGAGAAATGAGGGGCCTGCAGGAAAGTTGCAGTTTCGCCTCACCAACTTAATTATGCGTCTTAAAGAGCTATCTATTTTGCAATGGGGAAAGTTTATCTTCCAAGAAAAGCAGAGCCACTCCTGTCTCAGTATGATGACGTTCAAGAAATCTCACATCTCACTGAACTATACATTATGCAGGTCCAGCGCAGTCCTTCTTGCAGTAGAAATTTGCCAAGGTTGGTCCTACATAGTAAACGTGGCCACCCTTCTTCAAATGCGATTACAAACTGCTATTTTAGCAAGTAAACTCAATTAAACACCAGTGCACCAGTTTGGGGAAAAACATTATAGCAACATACCTGCTCTCTTTTTACAAAAATCTTATGTTCCACGGGAAACTAAAGTGATCTGCCCTATTGGGAAGAAAGTCTTGGTAGACCTTTCATTTAAAAATATCAACAAAAGCGTTTGATACTTACTTTCAGACTGTGGTAGAAGTGGTATAAATTTACTGAATACGCTTTTTGTTATTGAAGGGCTGGTAACAAAACAAGAGTAATTTCCTCTGTCAGATTGTTCAACTTTAGCAATATACAAATTTCCATTCGTTTGTGATACAAATCGCCGTTTATCCATTGCAATGAAGACTGGGAACTCGTTTAAAAGCCATCGGTAACTAAGGTCATCTAAGTGGAATAAGAGATACGTTAGAAGAAATACCATAAGGATCAATATACTATTAACTTATTAGAGACAAGTACCCCTAATTGTAAATGTTGAACTTATACACCATTGACTGATTAGGCATATATATTGTCAAGGTTTGTGTTTTGCGTCATGTTGTTTAAAGAGATATACAGTACAATAGAAACTAGACAGGCAATACTGAAGGGCAATGTATATAAAAAGACAAACAGACACAAACAGCCTGTATTATTCTGATCTAGTTAGTATTTCATTCTCTGTACTATTTTGAACCTTCCCTCGGAAGAAAGCATATGTAAACTTTGCATTGAATTACCCACTAGGGACATAACTGGAACTTTCGAATATATTGTAACTACCTATGTATTTGTACATTTACTTAATTTATAAATGGCACAACATTTTACAATCTCTTTCTTTAAAAAAAAAACAAAAAAAACTAGATGCTTCTCCAGCATTGGTATGCCTACTGATTTGGGCTTTTTAATGTATACCTCTTCTTATACTATACTTTTTTTATTCAAAGGTTTCATTCTTCTAATAATAGCAGTAGCTGAATCATCAAGATATTAGGACAGTTCCTTAAAAGCATAGGTTTAATCTGTTGCATACATTAAGGCAGCTTAAAGAGATATGAAGATACCGGACTGATTGTTTTATCTCATGTAATAACAAGCTTTTTTTATTAGACATTAAAGATCTCTGGGACAACAGTACCCAAATATCATTTTGAGCTATTTGGAGCCTTAAGAAAAGTGTAAAGATTTTTTGGGGTCCAAGAAGTACTGATTCAGAAATCAGCTCTCAGGCCTTTTGCAAGAACAATGGTGAACAAGAAGTGGTAAAAGTGGTCACCATATCAACCAATCCAATGTGCCTACTGTTGATTAAGTTGCACTGAAACTACTTTCTTACCTTTACATATACATCTTACTTATTTACCTGGATAGTGTGGAGGGGGGTCACATATCAGGACTGCTCCAATTCCTTCTTTTACTCTCACTTGATAACGTTCCTCTGTAGGAAATGTATCAAGATCTATGAAAAAATTAATAGACATTTATCGTAAGGTTTGACAATTCATTCATACATTCACTCTTTAAGATCAATAAATCTGAGCACTTCAATGTCTAGAGCTGAAATAGATCATGGCTTGCCCAAACAGCTTACAATTGTTGCTGGCAACAATATCAGAAAGCGATAAGGGATATGATTTAAATACTGATCTAGATTCAACTTAAAATCTAGACAAACTATAAAACTATAAACTCAACCCTGTTGAACACCTCAAACTGGAACAGAGATCGCAAGCCAGGCCTTCTCATCCAACATCAGTGTCTGACCTCACAAATTCTTTACTGGATGAATGGCCAAAAATTCCCACCAAAAGTCTTCTCAGAAGAGTGGAAACTGGTATAGGTGCAAAGGGAGGACCTACTACATATTAATGTCTATGTATTTAGAATGCAGTGTCATAAAAGTCCATATTGGTGTAATGGTCGGATATCCCAAAACCTTAGCCTAAATAGTGTATTAATGAGTCGGGTCACATAAATGACATTATTTTTAATTTGTAACTAACATAAGCAGTTAGTCACAGGGGTGATAAAACTTAAAAACCTGTCTAGTGAAGCAATGTGATTCAGGTAATGGAAAAGAAGGATACTTTAGTCTATAACAGAGAATCAATAGACAGATGATTCATATATTAGAAACTCAAGTCTTGTAGGTATTTTTTATCCAGGCATAAAGTTACATTAACCAAAATGTTGTAATTTGTACATGTAAATTGTATGGTGCTTACATCCAAAACTCAGTGTGGCTTCCAAACTCATGATTTTCCCATAGATGTTTGAGACAATGCATGTGTATTTCCCCTGATCCCTGGACTTATCCGGGTTCTTGATTACAAGGTTACCCCCAACCAAGGTATAATGATCATCTCCAAGATCAATATCCCAGTTATTTAGTCTCCATCTGAAAAAAAGAAATACAGATTGTTAAGAGATAATTCAGAAAAACTGGATTACTGTTCTCTAGACTTCCTATATAGTTTCTGTAAGTCATCCCCTTGTTGAAATGAATACAATCCATTGTTCAGATGTGATGATTATTGACGAAAAATGAAAACATATTGTAACTGAAACAGCTGGTGTGAATATTGTAACATACAAGCAGAAAATATATGTTCTCCCATTTGACACCTTACCATGTGTACCTACCAATATAGGTTTTAATTCTATGACTCATCTTAAAACAAGAAATAATGAAAACGAAAATAAGACTCACTAGAAAGCCATACGACTGTCAGCACTCATCCAAAAAATCATTACTAACGGTTCAGATACATATAAATGTGTCTAATAAGATCAAAGCAACCCAGCATGCTTCCAGCAAGATGAACAGTTCAATTATATCAAATAAGTCATAGATGCTTAGAAATTATGGTTAATTTATTCTTGTTATAACTATGTCTGTTAATAATGTCCAAAAATGAAAACATCATTTTCTCAAACCTGCAAATATGCAATGATTTCTAAATTAAAAATGGTCAGAAACAGCCATTGCAAATATAAAATGTACTTCAACTAAACCTGAGCATCAAGTAGTTGATGAGCATATGAGCTGTTTTTTTTTTTAGTTTGCTACTGTGTACGTTGAAGATAAAATAAGGAAAGCATTTTGTAATAATACCTGTACTCTGGGGGAGGATTTGCTCTGGCCCTGCAGTTCATTGACACCTTTCCTTCTTGAGATTCTTCTGGATAAATTGTGTCAGTAGGCTGCTCTTCAAACACTGGCCCATACCTTTTTCCTTCTTCTGCAATATAATAAAACAGAAATACCGATGGGAATTATCCATATAAAAATGAAGCCAATGTCGAATTATGTCTGGCATTATGAACAAAAGATAAAGATTGTAAGCTCGCAAGAGCAGGACCTTCTTCTCCTTTTGTATTAGTTTGCTATTGTGTGTGATTTTAAATTATTTTACTGACCCTGCTACTGTAAATAAATGTAATGTAGCGTAAAGGTGACCGAGGTGAACCCCTTAGATATTGCCTTATTAAGTACTATTGCAGGAACTGTGTCAGACAGGGGAAACTGTGCAGACTTTAACCTTCAATGGGGAAAAAAAAATATATGTACAAAATTAATCCTTTACATAAACCCCTGGAGGAAACCAGCAATCAGCTCTTATCTCGAAAAAACAGGGCTAGGGTTTCACATTGATCTCTCCAAAATCAATGTATGTTTTGATCTCTCACTTCCTACCAAATTAACCACTTAAGTGCTCCAGTCAGAGCTGCCCATCCAACACTGTATGAGCAAAGCCTTGGACACCTCCCTGGTGCTGGACATGTAAAGTTAAGCACATGCACAAGGGTGCAATGCGCATTATGCACTGCTTTCATCTTCTAACATACTGTGGCCGGCCGCAGTTTCAGAGAGCTTAACGTGATTGTGTGACCCAGAAAGGCATTAAAGGCTTTGGAGGATTTAAAAAAAAATCCATGTCGAAAGGTATATTTTAAACAAGCTTTGGCTGTTGGCCACTTTACAGTCACCATGGCCATAATTGGTTGAATTAAAAGTAGGTACTGTTGCCTTCATTTCACAAGTTGAAATGTCACACACACACTTTAGGGTAATGACCTTTCGCCCATAGGACAGCTTTTGCCACTGTCTACAGGATTCATTTTAAAGCATGTCACAAATCTAATGACATGTTCCAAGAAAAGTGAGAGGCTCTTGTGAATGGCTATAAACACCTAGAAATGAAAGGGATTTCCACAAGTTCCTTATTTTACTTTACCAATATTATTAGCACAATACACCATTTTATTGTATTTACAATATAACCTGGCCACTGACATCATCAGCCCCTACCTACCATCCTCCAAATCTAAAGACGATAGCCATATGTGCAAAATAAAATACTAAAAATAAACTGGTGCCTCTAATTCTCCCAAAATTGTAACCTACTATATATATATATATATATATATATATATAAATATATATATACTTTTGAAAGTATTGTTCCTTGTTTGTTCTCTGTGCAGCCATCATTTTGGAACGTTCTTGCTGTCATTTCGCTTTGCACTGGTTCACACTGCCTATGTGGTCTCAGTATGCTAGCTGTCATTTGGAATGAGTGTACTGTTCATGCCTCTTGCCGCCAATTGCTTCTGACCTTTTTAAAGCTGTTCTCTACTCCAGGCAAAGAAACAAATGCACAGTGTGATATATATGAAAGGGAAGGTCGAAAAATAACGTTTGTACATTGTAACTACATAGACCAGCATCATCCGGTATAAATACCCACGTTCCTCTGATTATGTGCTATGAATAGCTCAATCACGTGCAATAAGCAGCTTGCATAAAGAAAAAAAGTTGAAAAAAAAGAGCTCCTTGTTGGTTATCGGAACAAACGGTACATCATACAGAGGAGGTCCTGGTATATGAAATCTCAGGAACCCTGGAGATTCATTCTATTATTTTAATATGCATCTACTTTGTACTTTAGTGCAGGAGATTAAACTCCTCCATGCACTTTAAATTTGAAATCTCTAATGTAGAAAAATGAACAAAAAACACAAGGTTTAAAGTATTTAAGCACACACTCCTTTTTATGCAGGCATAATTGAAGAAATGTTCTAAAATATATAATTATAGTTATTGCTTTTCTGTATACGCTAGTATGGGACACTTTTTTTTTACATTCACTTAATACATGGGATGCTTGATTGAACTGGAAATTCAAGAACAATTGTGACTCAATTCTAACAGTAGATTTTAAAGCTTCTTCAACAGCGCAACTAAAAACACTTGTTTTGACTTATTGCGTGCAATTTGTCTTTTTATTATTATTATTATTATCTTATATTTATATAGCGCCAACAGTTTACGCAGCGCTTAATACAATACATAAATTCAAGGCATATGACTTTCTTTCTAATATAATAAACCCTCTTGGATCAAGAAGACATTTAACCAAACTCAACAGTGATATTGCTATACTGGTACCATTGAAGATTGTGGCTTTAGTACAATTAGTGTGGCATCATATCAAGAGATCTGTATATAGGGTAACAAACTTTCAAGATCTCAAGAAAAGCAATATTAATGAGTGACTTGTCTTTCCTCCTCTTTCTGCTGCTCAAATAATTATATGAAAAAATGAAGAAAGGAACCAATATGGCTTTCTTCCAGAATAGTAGGAGCAGGAATAGAAATTCTATACATACAAGCAGGATGCCAAATGAACAATAAATATTTTGTAATTGTTACTTGGATGGAAGTACTATTTGTACTATAAATGTATGTATCAAAAATATAGTTATTTAATTACTAGTTGTTTACTCAATAAATTTGTTATCTGAAAGAGAATTTAAATACAATGTCTTTATTTGTATTTTTAGACATAAGCTAAATGTCCAATTAGAATTAATAGGAAATTGTTACATCACATCTTTTAGCATTACTAAATTAATGTATTGTTTAGGAGATATTTTAAAAGGCCACATCGTGTTGCACATGGCAGGGTCAACACACACAACAACCTGTAGCAAAAAGAAGAACAGCTCAATTAGGAAAAATGATCATGCAGATCCTAGGAACTGGAAGCTGTGTACAAATAATATGTTTCATATATATATATATATATATATATATATATATATATATATATATATATTCTTATTTATATCTGTAAGCATCCTTGCATATCTTTATTCAATGTACAGATTGCTGATATGTCAGATTTGAGTAATGGGCAGAGCCACTTTATTGTTGTTGTCTACTTCATTTAAATCAATGTCTGTTGAACTTTTATCAGGAAATCCTGATATGGGTTAAACTGTTTAGGGAATGGGGTTATTAGTTATACATGACTAGGAATAGGTTGAAAAGCACTGCTTTTATGAAGCTGGCTCGGTGTGGGATGTACTTGGTTGCTGAGCTGATTCATCTGGAAGTAAAGTGCTCAAAGAACACTCATAACTGTGCTGCCATAATACACTAAAGTAAACATAATGAGATATATGTGACCTTGTGGCCTGTCAGTTACTATTACAAAGGCTTCTTCAGCTCCCAGCTACTGTTCTCAGTTCAGCACAGTTACCATTTAACCTCTAGACTACTACGTGTAAAAACTACAGAAGACGTGTGTCTGCTCTACCTGGCTGGGATTAGTGGTTCATGCTTTGTGTCGAAAAGGTTTCATCTTTTGTCAGCCTCTAATTTTGTGTACAAAACACAGACTTCAGCGGTACAGCAAAGAGAATCTGCTTTATTTTATTTAAATAAATTCCTTCTTTGTTTACTAGAACTACAAAATCAAGTTTTTTTTTTTTCATATTATACATATTCACACATAAATGTATTTAGGGAAATATCAACTAATGAGTACAGTATATATATGTCTCAGTTTAGTAGAATTAAGCTTTTTTGTGTGGAATTTTAGGAAGGGAATGTGTAATTTAGAAAGCAATGTTTTTTGCCTTTCTTTCTTTGAGGGATACTGTTGAATTAGTATGAATTACTAATGTGAATTTAATTTCATATAAAAAAGAAAAACACTTTGGTATTCTCAGAACATTGTAAAGATATTAAGTTTTAATGGTTTTAAATTCAAAATACTTGGTTCAGGTCACCAAAGAGAATTGCCATTATTTTATGTTGCATTGGTGCAAACATGTCATAGATGTATAATTGAAAGAATCATCTTACCTGCCCAGCAGAAGAAGATGTGTATTACAAGATGAGTTAAAATTGGCCACATTTTAGATTAAGTTCAGTCCTATAAAATCAATTTGCAGCAACTCCTGTTGATCTAAGCTTCTTTCATGTACCTGTGGAAATTGAAATGAAGATTTGGTCACATCACACGCTATGAAATCAATAATAAGTTGGGAACTATACTCAGTATATGTCTTACTCTAGCACCAGACATGCATAATAATTATTAGAAGTATCATGAACAACCATATTTATGCACCAAACATAAGTTAATATTGTGAAAAAAATCAAACAGGGAAATAAGCGTTACCATATTTTTCACTGCAGTAATGGTTAACTGGCTAATTGGGGAGTAATTGCTAACTGGTCGGCTCAAGGTAAGTATGATATATATATATAGCCATTTACAATGACAATTAGGCCATGTCTAGATACTTTTTGGATCATTTCTATGCATTCTTTTATTCTGTTTGAAAAAGAGATTTTTGGGTAGTCTGTGCAATAATCATAACTTAAAACTGTTGCATCACACATGGCAGCATGTTTGGGCATCCCCTTGTCCAGAAGGGGTCAAAATGAGGGACTTTCTGCTTGATTAACTCAACGGATAATGATGTTACTGTTGAGAAGAAAGCATTTATTGACTATACATTCCATAGGTTGTGTCACATACTTGACACAGAGTTCAAAAGGCACATTCCACTGATATGTTAAGCTACTTGGTTCTCAAGGTCATGTTTTTGGGGTTCTAGCCCTTTTTTACACAGACGAAGATTCAGGAGAACAAAAGTTGATGAGATAAATGGAAAAGCCTTCCATGTTGCCTTCTACCACCAAATCTTTTTGCTCTATTTTATTTATATCTAATCAAGCATTCTCTTAACCTCTCTCTTCTTTAACTTTCTCTTTCAATATATCACTCTGGGTTCCTGTGATCCTCCATTGCGTTACCTAGGCAACAACTCATATCTCATTCAAGGCTGGGCATGCTTGATAAAAGACCTAGCATTCGTAGCAATGTCTGTGCAGTACATAACCGATATAATAAGCATGTATTCATTTTATTTATTAGAATCTTATTGAACTGTGCATGTTTAAACAATTCAGATAAATATCATTTTCATTGTTAACTGAATAAACTTCCTAAAGATTTTCTATGCAAGAATACAATGGAATTGTCAGTGGAGGCACATAAATAGATAACTTTTTAACATGTTCATAGATTAAAAACATAATTACACTCAATGTTTGTCACATATATAGAAATACATTTTTCATATAATTATATTTTAATTTTGCTCTTATGGGTGTAATTTAAGGCCCAAGCCTTAATACTGGAGAACAAAGCTGTTGGTGAAAACAGAAAACACATGTCTCATGGTCTACGGCATTACTAGAATACCAAGTTGGTGAACTGAAGCGGTCAAGTGTTGAGCTATGCAACAACGCTAATCCAGTTATTTGTGGAAACAACTTCCTCTTACCTAGCTGAGGGTGATGGGAATTAAATGAGCAATTCAAGTCCTGCCGTCTAATAGCTGAAAAATATTCATGTATTCTAGTTTAGAAACATGCAGATTTATTCAGTTTTTTATTTTACTTTGGTGGCTAATTTGGCTTTAATTACCATGTGGCTTTCTGTAAGCCTTCTTTTATAATGTGCTTTCACCAAGATAAATCACTTCTGTCTCAAGAGGTAACAGGGCCTTTGTGTTTTTAGATGAATGCTCACTAATTCAATTATTCATGAAATTGAAAGTTGCGCAAGGAATTAGGTTTCAGTATTTTTATATATATACAGTATATAGTAGAGAGCGAGAGAGAGAGTACAAGAGATGTAAAGTCATGTAAGCTTAACGGGAGGAAAAAATAAAAGAGAAGCATAGAAATACAAAAATGGCCAATGACATACAATCCTGCTTCCCCAAGTTTCAGTGGAAGTTTCTTCTTAATCAGTGGAGAGGGGTTTAGTCATGCCCACTGTGTATAATAATGTGTGTGTGTGTGTTAGTAAATGTGTGTTAGTGAGTGTGTAAGTTTGTGTAAATGTGTGTGCCAGTGCGATTGTGAGTTACTAGGCGGGGGCAAGGGGCTTTACCTGCCCCCTGGCCGAGAAGGGGCCAGCCCTCCTCTGCCACTGACAGTATTTGGTGACAAAAGGACATAAACAGGTAACATAGGGTTTAATATTGAAGGTGGACCCTATACAAGGTTCTGGGCACAGTGTAATGTGCAGGTTACACAAGCACTTTTCTTTTTTATCTATCATTGGGATCCAAACTTCCTGCAGGCATTTCGGCTAAGTAGGGGAGGAAGGGTCACAGATTCCTTCGGGGAGTGAAGACTGGGGGATCTGGTGTGTATTGCGGCCCTTAAAGGACACCAGCCCTTTTTCACCCAGTTTTTTGTTCTTTACAGCAAAGCTCCGACCTTGGGGCTTCAATAAATAAATGCAGGGTCTGTAGTGCATTTAGGTCTTTATTGTGGCATACCACTGGGACATGTTCAACCTAGCCTTGGTGATGACAGAAATATTTCATTTAAGAAAATGTCCTTCTAAAAGAACATCAAAACTGATGAAAGGTTTTATTTTTTTCTCGCCAGTGTCCTGTTGAAATTAATAATGATGGAACTTACAGTTAACTCTATTTTGCTTACTTAAGTTCCAACTGTCTAGGAATTAAACATTTGTTGTACCCTAGAAGTCTGTACTGCTGCTGAATAGTCTAGTGACAGGTATCTTGCAAACTTTTTCCAACCCAAAAATCAGTATCTACAAGGTTATAATGGTAACAGGTACAATGCTGATGCAGGAATAAATCAAATGTCATTCTTCAGTCAACAACAAACAATTATTCCACATGAAAAAAGATTTAAAAAGTTTCATTTCAGCTTCAATTACTATGCTATATTGGTCATGTCAGCTGAATGCACACCAACTGTCACATGCATAGAAAAGACTAGCTACAGTATAGCCACTTACCTTTACCTTTCTAAAGTGTCATCTTAGCCATCACATGCACTTAATAAATATGAAAGCTCACAGCTCCATTACATTTTTTATGACATCTTCCTTGCAAATATATTAACCCCTTTCCCCTGTCTCCCACAATTGTCAAGGGAGATGAGCTTTCCTTCCACCGATTGTTTCAAATTGGTAATAGTGGTGCAATCACCGCAATGACCAGAAGAAAGGGAGTGCTAATTACGTGGCGTAGCTTGTCTTTATATATTATATTTGAATATTATACAGTGGACCACAAAAACTTTGTACCCAACTGCTATTTCCTTGTTTCTTTTTTTCTGAGCGCATCAACCCTTTGCCCACATTCTACATACTCCTCACCCACTTTGCCCATTCTCCTCACTCTGTTTCCTCCCACTAACGGCTGTCTGGAGTTAGGAGCCCTTCGAGTACCCTACCCAGGTATGGTTTTATTCAATATAATATCATTCTGCAGAATCTCCCACATGCATTTGGAAAGCCAACACCACAGGAACTTAAGGAGACCACGCAGCCATCAAATGCAATAAAGTGCATCTGATGGCTGGAGTATCTCTTTAAGATTTTATTTTCTGTAAATTGTTTAATAATATTTTTCTTTATTGACAAGCAGCAATTTTCTTATTATAGACCATCTGCTGTGGGAGGGTATAAAAACCTTTTTTTTTTTAATTTTAATTACCAGCAAGTAGAATATCTTTGTGTTTCTACATAATCTCTATATGGTTTTTGAAATTAATTTATAGCGTTCCTCGTAGAGAAGGTCTGTAGCCACACACGCCAGCTATGGGAAGACAAGTGTTTTTCCGCATTTAGAAAGGCTGGCTCAGTAGGGAATTTCATGTACGAACTCAGTGTTTCCTAGCAACTCTTTTTGAACTGAAGGGTTTTACATCACCCTTGCATCTGTCAAAGATTCTTAAAAACAGCCACTTTATCCTTAGAATGAAAATGAAAAAAATAAAATAAAAACTAGTTTCTAGGGGTTTTGTATGAAAAAACCAAGACACCCTAATTAGTTCTTGGTTTTGGTTAATTTAAGAAAGGTTTTTTTCCCCCTCACATTAAAAATCTTTTATTGACCTTACATGAATCTATGCTGTATTGCTGTATATATCTGTATATACCTGTGGGTAAGCATTGCTCCAGTACATGTTCAACCTAGCCTTGGAGATGAATGCTCTTAGTGGAAGAACGTAAAAACAGATGAAAGGATTTGTTTCTTTCTCACAAGTTGCAATTCAGTGTCCCGTTGAAATAAAAAATGATGGAACTTACAGTTTTGCTGCTTGTCAATAAGGAAAAATATTATTAAAAAATTTACAGAAAATCAACCAGGGGGAAATCAACTAGGGGAACAATGATTTCACTAACCATCAAGATTAACTTCTGCTGTGAAATATTATATATATATATAATATATATATATATATGATCTATATATATATATAGATCTATATATTATAATATATTATATATATATATATATATATATACATGTCTGGGAAACAAAGTGGTGCTGGGGTATATGCACACATATAAAATCATTTGACAATATGTTTTATTATCCCCATCGCCCCATGATGGAGATGATAATACTGTCCAATATTGTACACAGACTTCTAAATGTAACATCTGGAGGAACATTCACTGTCCAATCTGTGCTGCTAGAGTAAGGCTTTCAACATAAAAACAAATATAAGAAATTTGTTGCCAGCAAGTATAAAACCACAAAACCACAAGTCATAAAAATTGGAGCAAAATGACAAAAACATACATTTATTTTATGATTTTCTAAATTAAGTACTTCTTACTTCAAACAGCAGCCCTACATCAACATTTTCCTCTGTATAATACTGTATTCAATATGACACACATTTTTGGTTGGTCCAGTCTTTGTGAAGAAACTAATTCTCCCTAACATAGTGTTAAATATGTCCTTATATCCGACAATGGAAAGAACCCTAGTAACTACATTAATAGTGAGACAACGGAAAACAAGTAATGAACAGATTAATGTCCCACTTTCACAATTTAAAAGTTAACTTTTATTGAAAGAACTTCACCTTAAATATATATTTTAAAAAGTGTTCCAGTCTTTAAACATATTATATTCTAAATTGTTTTCCATCATCAATACGATGATAGCTGCATGGCCCCACATGCCCAACATGTGTAAAGTCCTCCAATGGATTTTAATGGGAGCACTGATTGACCAACCAATCAGTGTCAGTAAAGTGCACCTACTGAAACTAACAGGAACATTTCCTACCACTAATTGACCGTTTAACCAGGCAATCAGTGGAAAGAAATGTTGGATCATGGAGGAAGAAGAACATTTTTGCAGCATGGCTACAACTTCAGTGTAAGGTAAGTGCTTTTTTTGGGGGGGGTGCATAATAAAGTGCTTACAGATTAGAGACTTACTTAAATCTCTTTCAATTGGATTTTGAGGTACAGTTGTTTAATTACTGAAAGGAATTAAAAATAGATATGAAATGTTGGGTAAGAAGCTCTATCTATTGATTTGAGATATATGAACGCATTTTAATTGGTCCCTTCTAAGACTTGAGAATGGTCTGCCTGTTTGGTTGAAACATTGACTTGATCCATCATTTTGAGTCTAGTACGTATCTGTATATATACAATTCATGGATGACTGATGATAACATAAGAAATCCAGGTTAAAACCGCACCTGGAAGGAACCTTCTTACAATTGATATATTTGAAGAGCACTCTAGCCCTATTTTGATGTTAAACACATAACTGAATTAGGCAATGAATGTGAAAAACATCCCGACTGAGTGCAAGCGGAAAGTGGAGCTAAACTGGGCATAGGCTGTTACCTGGATTAAGGGCTATGTCAAACCAGATCTTATTCTTGCTGGCGACCCATGTGTTACAGAAAAGTAAATGTGTATGTATTCACCAGCCAGACAAGTATTATCTAAGGGAAATTATCTAAACACCATTTCTCTAGAGACACTATCTGTCTGTCGCAAAATATGTCTCAGAGCTACCCCTTAGCAGCACAGTAGCACAAAACAAGGAAAGGGCCTTCTTCATTCCTTGATGACAGATTCAGTGAGCTAGGTGAAGAAATAAATTAAATCTCATAATTATTGTGCATCAGGATACATGGATAATTATATAGCATAATCTTTATTTATTAAAAATAAAAAACAAGTCAACAGTTAAACAGCAAGGTAGGTTTTCCTGCCTGTGACCAATGGTTACGCACAAATCCTATTTAACAGTCTACATCTCCCACAGCAACCCAACAGCCTAATGAGCGATTCATTTCGGGCTACATGAATCTGATGAGGCTATGAGGAGTCTGATCACTTTGGGTTGTGCTGATGCTAATACATCAATTCACTATTACTACATCACTATTTAAAGTAGGTGGCAAATCGAGTAGTTATTTTAAGGTATTCATAGCAATAGAATATTTATCAAGGAGAAAAACGGAGCATTTTTGGCTATAGTGCTGAATTTTAACAATCAACACAGTAATATTAGAATCTTTTTGGTGTCAACAATGAAAATGTAATGTTTTGCATATTTTTTGTGTTCTCATGCCTTTTTGCAGCCATGTATGTAACTGGCACTCTAATAGGTAAAGGTTTTAGTGCAATTGCATTTTATTGCATGTAAATTGGAGCAGACATTCTTTAATTATTGGAGTCACAAAATGAGACTAGGAGGCATTAGTATGTAAACGTCTTGCATATAATTAGTAGAACTTCTAGAAGTCACTTCCAGTGTGAAAAAGTATTTGCCCCATCCCACTTTCTTCTATTTTTGCATATTTGTCACACTTAAATGTTTGAGATCAAACTATCTTTAATATAATGAGATAACACAAAAGCTCATCTCACATTTGCCAAAAAATCTTAATCAAGGCTTTTGGGTTAATATTCTGTGGTCAAAAGTGGAGCCTAGGTCCAAGGATGAAATGCTGCCCTCCTCCCCCAACTATCAAAACCACTACCACATTCATTAGGTTATATTGTGATTAATAAATTAACTCAATCATGCTTCCTCATGCTCTCTCACACTATCATTCAAGCTCAAAATATTTTGCTACCTTCTCTGCTGACTGCCTCTGTGTCCATGTCTCCTTTCCCATGGCTCTTCTTCTTCTCTTGCCTTATCATGTCTTCTTTCTTTGCCCACTTCCCACCTGTGTTCTCTGGCCTCCAGGATCCTATATTTTGGCATATTCCCAGTAACTCACATATAGACTGGCACACATTTTTACACACACTTTCACATTTGCACAGACTTACACGCTCATGCCAACATACATGCACATACTCACACGCTACACACTCATGTTAACATATACTCCCTTTCACACAGACATATTCATGCTCACACACTCTTATGCATACATATCCACGCTCACACATAAATATTCATGCAACAAGGTTTTGGAGTGGCGTAGTCAAAGTCCTGACTTGAATCCAATTGAGATGCTGTGACATGACCTTAAAAAGGCAGTTCATGCTCAAAAACCCCCCAGTTTGGCTGAATGATAACAACTCTGCCAAGAAGAGTGGGCCAAAATTCTTCAACAGTGATATAAAAGACTAATTGCAAGTTATCACAAATGTTTGATTGCAGTAGATGCTGCCAAGGGTGGCACAACCAGTTATTATGCTTAGGGGCAAGTTGTTTTTCACGTGGGTAATAGAGGTTTTGATTAACTCTATACTTTCAATAAGCTGCAATTTGTGTTTACTCATGTGCTTTTTCTCTTATATTAAAATTAGTTGGATGAACTGAAACTTTTAAATAAGCAAAAATAGAAGAAAGGGGAAGGGGCAAATACATTTCCACAAGATTACAAGCAGCAGCGAATCACAAGTATTATAACAAAACATCAGTGTTCACACTGTATGCATGTGACTGGCTGCTACCACCCCAATTGATTTCTTTAATTAAATTGGAGTTCTACTGATCATGTGCTGATCAAGTGGAGGCAGCTGCTAAAGTAAAATATTGTTAAATATCTGTATGTAAATGGGTTACAAGATCAGAAACACTATGGTTCTACTGCATGGAGATCTTGTCAAACTAATTTAATATGCTTGTTTGACTGAGTAACTAAAATAATAGACCAGGGAGAAGGAGTAAATATGACCTATCTGAATTTCAAAGGTGTTTGACATTGTCCCTCATAGAAGACATATATAAACTGCAGTCTTTGGGTTTGGATGTTATAATAGTTGAATGACAATGACAACAATTCAGTGACAGGAGACATAGTTAATACTATATATTCAGAGGAATGTCTTGTTACTAGTGAGGTAACTGAAGGATCTGTATTCAGACTCATACTTTCATTAGTTATATTACAAAATCTTAATGGTAAGGTATGTCTTTTTGCGGACAATACAAAGGTCTGCAACAGGGTAGACATTCCTGGTGGAACAAGCCAAATGGTAAGTAAATAAAGTAACATGGAAGAATGCTTGAAAGTGTGACAACTGCAGTTTAAGGTTGATACATTTACAGTTTTGGAGACCCCATCACTATAAGGATATTGGGATTTTAGAGAGAATTCAGAAAAGGGCTACTAAAATTGTACATGGTTTGCATGGTTTAAAGGAAAGAGGAGAAGGGTGAGATTCTATGCTTCTATGAGTTAAATAAGACAGTACTTCAATAACTAAAGAACACCGGCACCACTTTGCATGCCGTAAATTGCATTGGAGCTACTTACCAAGCCCCAGGGTCCAGATGTTTAATCTCCAAATAGGGAACAGCCTTCTTGGGTTACACCCACCCACTGCCCTTTTGGAGCCGTTTTTAAGTTAGCATGACCAATGCACAGCTGACCATGCCGCCTGACTCAAATCCCCCTTTCTGTCTTCTCTAAGCAGGAGTAGAGGAAGAGTTTCTGAAGGACAGCCTCCGAGAATTCCCAAGTTTGCACTAGTCCCAATGACTGTGCTGCTCTGATACCTAACAGTTGGGCTGTGGTTTGCAAAGTATGAAGTTGCATCTGTTTAGACAGCTAAGGCTCGTGGGCTGCCAATTACCACTATAATACATCAAATATATATTTTTCAAATATTTAATTACTAATGCATTTTAGTTACCCTACCACAAACATCTTGATTTAGATGGTTTGTTTACCTAGGTTTACATTTTAGGTAGAAAAATAAAATAAAAAACAAAGTAAGTTTGAAGTGTGCTTTTATAAAAGTAAACATAAGAAAGGACACCTTGATACACAGATGGGGAAAGTAATAAGTGTATCAACACAGCATGGTGCCACAGTAGACAAAGGCTTCAGCAGAATTTATTATAATGATTAAACAGAAACCAGCACCAACGACACAGGGGTTTATCTGCATCAAGATCATAGCGCTCCATATTTTGAGTAGTAATTACATTTATTCAGGGTGATATATATATATATATATATATATATATATATATACACATACACACACTACCATTTGTTTTTTTTTTAAAGAAAAGCACATTTTGTCCATAAAATGAAATAGCTTAGAAATACAGTGTAGGAGTTGTCAATGTTGTAAATCAGTATTGTAGAATGGTAACTGCTGATTTTTAATAGAATATCTTCATAAGAGGCCCTTTATCAGCAACCATCACTCCTGTGTTCCAATGGCATGTTGTGTTTGCTAATTTCACAATTTAATATTGACACTGATGCTATTCTTATATGAAATTGCATGTGGAAAAAAAATATTAATTAATTTACCTATATTTATGTTTCTATGACTGCTTTTTTGGGATCAATTGTTTAAGATGCTCTATTTGATTCCTAGAAATCAACATATACCTTTCCCACCTCTGTAGTACAGTTGGTCTACTACTCAACATCTAAACCAATCAGCATCCATCTCCTTTAACTCCAGTCTAACTCCTGCAAGGCTTTGAGTATAGACTGAGGCTTTATGTTACAATTTAACTGAGGATACTCTGGTCGAGGAAAGGAGAAGGTCAGTCACTGACTGGCAGCTTCTCTCACATTAAAAAAATATTCCTGCCTGGTCACCATAGCAACAGTTCAAAAAAAAAGCTCTTACATGTTGGCAACTGATCTGCTGTCAGATAGGGCAGCTTGCCAAAA
>VKOC01025591.1:0-38603 GCA_009364415.1 Spea multiplicata
CCTTTGGGGTCGTCTTATATTCAGGCTTTTTCTTTTTTTTCCCTAAGTTAATATTCAGATTTTGGGGGGGTCGTCTTATAATCGAGCAAATACGATATGTTGTAATTTTTGTTAGGCTTTTGTTCTCCCCTCATGTGTTACCCTGTCCATGTGCCACATGTGCAGCCCCCAGACCTTTAAACCCGCATAACCTGGACACCCATGTCTCGACCACAGCACTATCATATGGAGATACCTCACGGGTGGTGAGGGTGCCGACCAGGGGTGCCAACCAGGAGGAAGCCGCCTGTAGATTCCCGGCCGACGTGACTTTCAGGAGAGCGGGGGTTAGCCAGCGTGGTTACGGAACCTGTGTTATTAAGGACTGTGTATGATGTTTAAATTGTTTAAATATGTATTACAAGATAAAACTATAAGTAATGAATAAAGGAGATATCAGTTGGCAGGGGGTATATTTTGCAGAGAAATATACATAAATGCCTGGAGAGAGAGAAATATTGTTTAAAAAAGGAGCTCAAGAATCCTGCAGATTTTGCCACTGTAAAACATCTTTATAATGTTATATAGGGTTTGAACTTTCGCAGTTAGAGGGAAATTAGCTCAGCTGTTCACTGGATGCTTTTAACTATGGAAACACTGTATGTAACTTGGAAGTCAGAATGAACAGCTGCCAATGCTCTTTGTACACAAGTGAACAAATCACAGACTGTAGTAAACATTGGGTAATTGTTAAAACAATGGTAAGTAAAACAACTTCTGTTTAAGAATGTAACAAGTCGATTAAAAGATAAATACATTCTTACAAACAATTGAGCAGAAGATCGATTGCTATTTTGAAAACTTTTTTTTTTTTTAAAAATACAGTAAAGATGCACTATTTGTGGTTCCAGTATACATTACTGGCAGTCATTATATTTAATGTTCATTCTCCAAACAAGGAAGCTGTAGGTTAGAATTAAATTTATCAACATATTTGCGAGCAATGTCTAGTGAACGCCATATTCACTTGAATTGGCCCTTCTATCTGTTTTTTTGTATCTAATGCTTACATAGTTAGTAAATATAATTTGTTTTGTATAAAACCAGAGTAAATGATTTGTCGCATATAAATATAACATACTTGTTAACATTGGAATCATTTTAAAAAAAAAATAGACATATTTGCCTAATACATGACAGTTAGTTTTGGGCCACAATCTGAGGATCTTTGAGGTCGATTTCATCTCATAAACTCCCAAGAATACTTTGCTGTAGCTAGTGGAAATATTTCCATTGGAACGGTCAGCACAGCGATAGACCATTGATTTAATGGTACATACAGCTGCATATTTTTAACACTTAGCCTGCATGCCCCTCTGTCTATTGTGGATTGAGCATATATGTACAGACTTTGATTGGGGGTCCTAACTTGGAAGTTATATATTTTTTGCGGTACAGCATTATCCTTCAGAAGCATACTATACATATGGACTTCCAAGGGTTAATAAGAGCAGTTACACTGACTAGTTGCTACATTTTTCCATATGATTAAATTCTACCTGACCTGAAGAGGCAGACATTTGTTTGAATGTGACTGCACAAAGCACCTTTTGTTCACAGCTGCATGCCGTAAACAGAGGTCACTTCAAGTTTTGAAAGACTAACTGGACGCTTGTTGCTTCTAGCTGTTTTGAACGAGGCTTCTGTCCTAATCAAGTATAAAGATGTTTATTTTAAAATGTATTACAATGTTATTTAAGACCTATTTTATTTTGTAATTAAAGATAATTAAGCTTGGAGGCACTAATTAGTAGTACACTTTCATTTGCTTAAAATACTAATTAAATAATGTGTTAAATTAATAATAACAGTAGTTAGTTTTTGTTTATTATTATTTCTCAATACTTCATCCGCATAATAAATTAATATTTATGCAATAAATAATAATAAAACAATAAAAAAAAAATTACACACACACTACCTTTCTTGATTCTATTATGCCATCGCTACTCTTTCTTAGGGAATGGAGTAAAAACATAGGGCAATAAAGGAGACATTAGTATCATGTACCAAAAGGGAAAAATAAGTTAATTTTGAAGCAATAACCATGCACATACTGAGTTTGCATGGCAGCTACCACTGTGTATATGAGTTGAGCTTTTAATAGATATATGTCGCTTATTTTAATCAGTAAGCACCTTTACTGAAGTGTATTAATTGTGTGAAATGTAGCATTTGAAGAACTGATATCGGAAATCCCATGGAAAAAATATTTTTCATTGAGCATAAAGTATAGTGATGTATTTATTATGCAGATTAGCGTTCAAAAAAGCTTGCTTTTATTTTGTCTTGATCCAATACTCTCCCTTTATTTGCAGTCCTGAAGGCTGCCGTTGTTGTCACTGATATGATGGGTTCCCATATTAAAAGCACTTTATCAATGCTAAACAAGTCCAGCTTGTCCAATGAAATAAATCCTTTCCTCCATAGACAATTATTAGTCAGACTGGCCATTCTATTGTTTTCCATGGGGCAAGAGGTAATGTAAAAGTTTGTAAAGATTGTAAACTTGCAAGCAGGTGCCTATTGTATTACCTCGTGTATGTTTACCTAATGTACTGGTTTATCAATTCTAGATATGCCATTTCTTTTGAATGTAAGTACTGTAAGAAGTGCTGCGTAAAATTGTTGCCACTATATAAATGAAAAACAATAAAAACAATAATAATAATAATAATACGTGGCAGGAGATGTCCTGGGATCAGGAATTGTGGATTCTCTCAATTATATCCTGGGGTAATGAATAATTAGTGCTTCACACTCATTGTACCTCATCTCTGACCAGAAATATTGTAAAGTACATAGGGATATTATAAGCTTGGGAACTACAGTTATTATTGTTATGAACTAGATTGAACTGACATTTTGGCTCCATTTGAGAATTCCTCAAAACAAATGGAGCTCAGGCAAACACTGAATTTTCATGCCTTGCTCCAAGTGGGCAGTCTGTTTTCCCTTTGTACCCCTCACCAGTTGCTATGTTAAATTCAAAACACAAGTCAAACAGCATTAATTCGCATATGGAAGCTGAAAGGATCAAAATAGTTTGCTGCAGCCGTGAATATAGTTTAAAACACAGCATGACAGCTATATTGCCACTTCAAAATAAAAGGTGAATGAGTTGTGCATTCATATACCCATAGACTTTATTATTATTTATTGTTTTATATAGCACCATGGCATGTCACCATGGCATGACTGAGCACAGCAACAAGACACATTGAATTGACACTGCACCAGCAAGATCTCTCCCAGGCAGAAATTTCAAGGCAGACAAGGGTTTCCAGATATCCTGTCCAAGCTCTTTGGAAGAAGCACAAAGAAATGGGCAATACTGAGGGCTGTAGACACAGAGGTTGGCCAAGAAAACTTAATGCAGCAGGTGAAGGATACATTATGTATACTTCCCTTTGCAATTTGAAAATGTCCAGGTGTGCCACCAGCTCAGCTTTGGCAAAAAACAGTAGGACTTTGGTACACCCATCTACTTCTGGGGAAGTCTGGTTAGAAGTCTAGTTAGGCCACTTCTAAATCTGGTTAGAAGTGGTCTTCATGGAAGACGAGGCCAAAAACTCTTACTTCCAATGTGGAAAACAAAGCCAAGTGACTGCGTTTTTCAGAAACACAAGAACTGGGTTACATAAAAATTACAGCAGTTGCTCTGAACTGACAAAATATCTGACTGTAGCAGAAGGCTGTTTATTCACAAAAGGTCTGGAGAGCAGCACAAGGATGCGTGTTTGCAGGCACCAGTATTGCATGGTGGAACTTTTAGGGCTGTACTTCTGCAAATTGAGTCATGGATTTGGTCGGAATTAAACGTTTTCCTCAATGCTGAGAAGTACAGGCAGATACTTATCAGCGAGGCATCTGACTGGCCCAAAATGTACTCTGCAGCATAACAAGAACCTCAAACATAGCCAAAGTTATTAAGAACAATATTTAGCATACATATGAAAAAGGAGACCTGGAAGTATGGCCCCCACAGAACCCTGATCTCAACATCATTGAGTCTACCTGTGATTACATGAAGAAAAAGAGATTAACTGTGGTTAGTTCTCCAAGATACTTTGAACAACCTACCTGCCAAGTTCCTTAAAAAATCTGTGTGCAGCTATGCCTAGAATAATAGATGCTGTTTTGAATGCAAAGGGAAGTCACACTAAATACTGATTTGATTTAGATTTTTCTCCTGTTCACTCACTTTTAATTGTGTTAAATAATAAAAATGGGCTATTAACATTTTTATTTTTGAAAGCATTCTTACTTTACAGCCTTTTTTCACACCTACCTGAAACCTTCACACAGTACTGTATATTTGTGCAAATGTGTGTTTACAAACACACAACCTTTAGAAACTAAAAGAACACTGGATATCTATGCTGCAGCTTACCTTCAAGAAATTAAGATGTAAAATGTATTTAAATAATAATAAGTATTTCTACATAGAAACTAGAAATAATGATAAATGGTAATCTAGTATCTGTTTTCCTGAACATTAACATTCCAACTGTTTTTCTATCCTTACTTGTATTTTCTATACTGAAAATGTAGCATAAGGTAGTAATAAGAAAAATGGAGGTTTACATTTAATTAAATCATTGTAAACCTGTATGATAGTAAGAACCTGGCTAGTCACTGGATAAAAACTCTAGAATTTTAGAATAGCTCTTAAATAATATTTTCTGGTATGCTAGAAATGTAGAGGTTTTGCATTATCTTGGTTATATGCTGCCACATATAACTACTGAAATCCTCAACTTCCCTTCCATCTTAAGGTCATACTCCACACAAACCTCACTTGATGCACCATTCAGATTAAAAAAATGTGGGTAATAATGGCCACAACATTTATTCATAAAAAATACTTAAAATTGCCTTTACAATACATTAGATATATTAAAATTGATTCTGTAAAGAACTGCTACCATACACTGACATTCTCCATTGAATGTTTTTTTGCTGCACTCCCTACAAGCCCAGTCGTCCATCCTGGCTGTGTTGTATCTCTATGAGAGGACATCAATATATAGCCTGACTTATATAGCCTGTAGTAGCATTTATGTCAATCATTCCACTGTGTAGAAATTATGGGAAGTCTCCATTCTTTAACTGCTAAAGAGATCTTTTTTTTTCAATTTTCCAGCCAGGTCCTATTGCTGCTGTGACATAAAATATAAAAAAATATTGTCAAAACATCAACAATGTCCAAGAAGACCATATCCAGGTCAGGAATTCAAACAAGATATTATTTAGGAAGGCCAAGATGAAGGCAACCTACACACACATCATTTTATAGCCATAGGGGAAGGATGAGAATTAACTTAATGAAACCAAAATCTTGTGAAACCCTATTATTATATTCTTTTATTTATATAGCACCAATTTATGCATTGCTTATTTAAATCCCTATTTATGTGTATAGCATAAAAAACTATAAATACAAATAATAAAACTATATTCTACTAACCCCTATCTACTAAAAGGGGCATTGGTTTACCTGTAGCATTTTTTTAAACAATTTGTCATGAAATGTTACTAGTCCTCATAAAAACATAAATAAAACATGTACCTGACCTATAAGTTGTAGCCATGTTTCTGCAGTTGCTCTCTACCTCTGTGTTGTGACATTTCTTGCCACTGATTGGCAGTTTGAAGCTAACCACCATTACACCATAGAAAAGCATGAAATGATCTCAAATCACGTGTAGTGTAGTAAACAGATATGGTGATACTTCCCTAATAAGACTGCAGCGACCCAAAAAAACACTCCTCCTCAAAGTGTGAAAATTCAAATAAACCAGAAAAGAATGGGGCGCAGATTCATATAGGGGAAGAAACAAATAAACCTGATAGTGCGAAGTGTAAAACCGATAATATGAGTGAATTTACAAACGAAATGGATGAATCAAACTCATCTATGCTTAATAAAATTCCTTTAATATTCTGTGTAAATTCTAAAAAGTAAACTAAAAATAGTGCAGTATCCGAGGGACTATAAAAATAGCCAGCAGAATATCCACTCACATTTGTTTCTTGCACCGAAGTGCTTGAAGAGTGTCAATAGGCAGTCCACCGATATATGGATGTAGAGTAGTCCAAGATAAAAAAAACCTCTAAACGCGTTTCGCTGACCTGGCTTCTTCAGTAGAAGTATAATGTGTAGATAATCTTGTCTCGTTGTTATATATTTTCTTATATAGGTACTTCCGTCCATATATCGGTGGACTGCCTATTGACACTCTTCAAGCACTTCGGTGCAAGAAACAAATGTGAGTGGATATTCTGCTGGCTATTTTTATAGTCCCTCGGATACTGCACTATTTTTAGTTTACTTTTTAGAATTTACACAGAATATTAAAGGAATTTTATTAAGCATAGATGAGTTTGATTCATCCATTTCGTTTGTAAATTCACTCATATTATCGGTTTTACATTATCAGGTTTATTTGTTTCTTCCCCTATATGAATCTGCGCCCCATTCTTTTCTGGTTTATCACCATTACACCATGACAGCAACCCTAAACATATCAAGCTACAGAAAAACTATATAACCAATGGAAATTAGAATTTAGTCCCCTGGTTAGAATGGAAATACAAGGTTCTTCAGACATGTGCAAATAGGGCAAAAATGATTTGGACAAATTTTTCCATTTGTTTTTGTCCAATTCATTTTCGGGCAAAAAATTTTGTTCCCTGTCCATTCGTTCGGCCAAAAATGTGGGGGCACTTTGCCTGTTCCCTGTTGCCCGCGTTCACTCTTACTCATACTCCCACTCTCGTTCAACTCTCACGCTCTGTAAATGTACCTTCTCTGCAGACCGCTTCCGCATCTTCTTCTTCTTGGCCCTCTATCTTCTCCCCAGGGGCGTAACTAGAAACTTCAGGGCCCCGGTGCGAAGAATTGTTAAGGCCGCCCCCACCCCCAACCATCTATCCCTTTCTCAACATCCTCCACTCTCCGCTCCCTAACCCCCCTTTCACAATCTCCCCTTTCTCGTCCCTAACCCCCTTCTCAGGATCACATCCCCCCCTCTCCCTCCCTAATCCCATTCTCAGGGAATCTTCCGCCTCTCCCTCCCTAACCCCCCTTCCTCATGGATCTTCTCTCTCATTCCTAACCTCCTTCTCAAGGATCTCCCCTCTCCCTCACAAACGGCCCCTACTCAGGATCTCCCTCTCGCTCCTAACCCCTTTTCAGGATCTGCCTCTCTCCCTCCCTAACCCCCTTCTCAGGATCTCCCCTCATCCCGTTGCCCTAACCCCCCCCTTCTCAGAATCTCCCCTGCTCCCTCCATAACCCCCCTTCTCAATGGATCTCCCCCTCTCCCTCCTAAAACCCCCCTTCTCAGTAGGATCTCTCTCTGCCCTTCCCTAAACCCCCTTCTCAGGATCTGCCCCTCTCCCTACCAAACCCCCGTATTTCAGGATTTCCCCTCTCCTCCCTAACCCCCTTCTCAGGATCTCCCCTCTTCCTCCCTAAATCCCCCCTTCTCATGAATCTATACCCGCCCCCTTCTCAGAATCTAGCACACCCACGGTCACTTACCTCAACTCCTGTGTTGGAAGCGTGAAGGCGGGAAAAGCGGCCGGCACATCGAGACAAGACGCCTCACGCTTCCAACACAGGAGTTTGAAGCGCTGAGACATTGCGGAGGCCGCCAGCGAGGAGTCCTTTGGTATTTCTTTCAGTCGGGGCCCGCAAGAGTTGCCGAGCGTCGTCTTCGCAACCGCTCGGCACCCCTTGGGCCCCCCTGACTGGCAGAACTTCAGGGCCCGGTCGCAGTTGCGACCCCTGCGACCCCGGCAGTTCCGCCACTGCTTCTCCCTTCTCTATTCTTCTCTTCAATCTGCTATCTTCTTTATTCGTCTGCATCTCCGCGGATATTACCTGGTGGCAACTTCAGCCAAAATGGCGGCTCTGCAGTGACATCCTCCCTGATTGGAGGATCAGTTTGAAAACTAAAATGCGCATGTTCCAAATTTGACCCTACAACCTCTGAAAACCATGACATACTAATTCATATGGCATATTGTTGTACCTGGGAGGTGTTACTGAATAATAATCAATAACCTTTTTGGTGTGGAATCAGTTGCATTGTACAAATTCCAAGTTTAAAAAAAATTATGCACGTGTTCCAATTTTGACCCTGAAGCATCAGAAAACATGCCATACCCATTCATGTGGTGTATTGCTGTACTCAGGGGTGTTGCTGAATACAAATTATGAGTTGTGGGAAATTGGTAAATTAGTGGGAAATCCCAGTTGATTAAAG
This sequence comes from Spea multiplicata, assembly GCA_009364415.1. NCBI lineage: Eukaryota > Metazoa > Chordata > Amphibia > Anura > Pelobatidae > Spea > Spea multiplicata. The sequence continues at coordinate 8,316 of VKOC01025591.1, forward strand.
ACATAGCAAAAACACAAACATTGCTCTGGTCCTGTTGCGCAAACAACATAAAATAACCCTGGTCCTTAAGGGGTTACTTCCAAATAACTTTAATATGTATTTGTTCTGAATTTTGCCTGTGAAACTGGAGTATGCCTTTCATTATTACTTTTACTGACTTTCTCTCTTAACTCTTACACTCACACACCACTTTTCCTTTGTTCTGTTGTTTAACAATCGCCTTTCTCTTGAACTATTTTCTTATCTATCCACCTTTCAGCTTTTTTTCCCTCTCCCCCACATTTCTTGTTTCCCAAGGCATTGCTGGTAATGTCTTAATTCTTTTCCTAAGAATTTCCACTTTTATATAGAAGGGATTAGGAGAGATCAGGACAGAGACATCAAGTAATTATTTATGCAAAAAATGTTGCTTAGTGCTGCTGAAATAAAACATAAACTATACTTACAGTAAGGTAAAAGTTCTAAGATAAAACAAAATGTTTAATTTTGCTAAAACCTTTGCTGTGTTTGAGAACATAATGCACTACAGGACTGGCTTTTCCAGAATCAGAACTTCATTTTCCCTGGTTGAACGAGCCTTTGGGTTATCGTATACAAAAAATCAAGAAGTTTAGAACTTTACATTTACAGGAAACTAAACTTGATATAGAAATACATCATACATAATATTACACATAGGACGGTAAAAATGTAAGATTTTGGAAAATTGACAGTTCTGTTTAAAATGTCCAAAAATATTAAATAAAAACACTGTTTAGTTAAAATTCTCCAATAAACATTCACATTACCAATGCAGTTGATCTGATAATTTGGATTTTCTTGAAATTCCCTGTGACTTCCATTTGGTAAACGTGGCAAAGAAGGGGTTAACTGAATCAGCAACCCCCTTTTCGTGGCCAGGGTAAGCCTGATCACACTGGGGGCTGATAGATGGAAATGGGAGGAGCCTGTTCTCTGCTCTGCTGCCTATTTTGCTGAATTCTGCACTCTCCTGGCTTAGTTCTCTGCTGCTGCTGCTTCTCCAGAACTGCAGAGAAAATGCCTTTGGGCTACTTACGATCGCCTCTTTTCTTCCTAGTATGCTTCTATCCTATCGTGTTCTTTCAGGGTATTTCAGCCACAGAATTTGAAACAGACCAGCCCCTGATTCCTAGAGGTAAGGAAACAATCAACGTAAAGGGTAATATGGGGTTTACAAGCTCTATAAGGAATTGATGACCAACAGCAGGCAGACAGAGATGGTAACTGTATTGTATCTGGACTAATAACTAACAGTACTTAGCTAAAGTGTAACAATGCAGAACAATGCTATATTCAAGCCAGAGTTCATTTGGCTGCTCTCTGTCGGGAGTGTCCGATTTCATCTCATTTTTGCTCGACTGGATCTAGATGATCTGCAGTATAGGGTTATCCAGTGTGATCTGACATTAAAATAGTCTCCAGCTTGATGGAAGTGCAATAGAAAAGTGAGCTCATGGAATGTGCCATATTGGGTGCCTCCCTGGGGTATTTAAAGAAGGGAGAGGCAGTGTTTGGATTGTAACAGTAACTTGTCAGAGTTCTGTAGAGTGGCTGGCTGGTTGCGTCTGGAAGGATTCTTTGACTCCCTTGTAAGGTGTTCAGACAGTGATTCATTGAGAAGCTAACCCTGCGGATTGCTTCATGGTCCCAGACTTGAGACTTGTTGATCCTACGCATTCTCAGGCACGTACAAGCATCCTCCATGGCCACAGTACTCCTCTAATAAAACGCTTTAAGACACCAAAGTGGTTAATAATATATCTTTCAGTTCTTCTTCTAAACTCTTTGTTCCTCAAGCCTTACACTGGGTAGGAGACATGCTGCTAACTTGAGCTCTTTTGCCTTGAGGATTCTGGAATGTGAGATTGCTTATTATTTTATGAGATTACATGTTATTTAACCTATTCTCTACGTTAACAGCACTGCTTCTGTGTGCAAGTTAGGGGATTGCATATCTATATATATAATATATATCTATATATATCTATATATATATCTATATATATATATTGTATATAGTCTGTCTTCGCTGGCATAATGCCAGCCTTTTCTAACATTTGCAGACAAAGCTACTATATGCTGTAGTTTATATATATAAACAAAATAAAAATATTGTATAAAACAATAAAATTAAACTACAGACAATTTGCAAGTATGTATACATAAATATATATATATATATATATATACACGCGTTCATCAAGACTGCTCCTTTTAAATTTTACTGAGATCTGCAATAGGACGAATACAGATTAGTAGTTGTCCTCACACACTAGGTCAGTGTCTCCTTGCCTGTTGGAAATTTTGTAATAAGCCTCCAGCATAAATCGGAATTCAGGTTAGTTTGCCAGAAATGCATGTTAAGCAGTATAAAATGTATACTGCTGTATATAATTTCCTTTATATTTTAAGAAAAAAAGTAACAGTTTCCTATGGTGCAAACGTTTTGCCTAAGGGCTTCTACTTTTTATGAGTTGTGTTGTTATTGAACGCATCAGTTTAACAGGAGGGTAATAACACGGTTGCTGAACTTTTACATGACTTTAGGCAATCCAAACCTCCTTTTGATTGAATGGGGTTTTAACATCATTAGACAGTTGGTTTATGTGTGAGCAGTGATATTAGAGACATTTTGCTGCAGTTTTAGGTTGTCTAATGCATATTTAGTTTTATTATCTAATATAATGCATTGACCTACCTTAATTATTTCTTTATACCTTAATAAGGCGGTATTAATATCTTATTTTTCAGCTGCAGTTTACTTATGTCCCTGAAACACATTTCAGAGTTATTAACATTGTCAAGCCTATTACACCTCTTTCAGATTAGTAGTAGCTCTTTATACCCTCGAAAGGAAAATCCTAAAAATAGTTTTTGTAGGTGTAACTAACTTTTATATAAGGGCTCGCTCTTTTAAGATTTATGGTGTGTGTATATATATATATATATATATATATATATATAGACTTTATTGATTCGTGACTGTCAGACATGATTTATTGGTTCACATTTCTTTACACAAGTGGATACTTTTGTGGCTGATGATGTCACATGCCTTTAGATGACTTAATTGCATCTTTGCATGGTTTTATACCTATGGTTTTTAATCTAAAATCTGAGATGATATTTTAATAATCATTCAAATATTGGATAGCAAAAACTAACAAATCACAAACGCTGAAAACTACACTAAAACTCGGATTGTACACATAATGATGTGCTTTTATTTGAATATTGCTGTTTGTGCATAGTATAAATGAAAAATCTAAATTTCTGTACGTTAAGGGAAAATGTTCTATTTATGCATTACACCCTACTGTGTAATAGCAGAGATGACACCATATTGGTCCACATTAGACCAAACTTTCTAACAATCTATTCACTCGTGTAAACAATCTAAACAGTAGGTTAGGAGGCCATAAAGCATTTTAAATAGCACTGACACTTTTATTTCAGCTATAGCTAATTAGCACCTTAAACCTGTCACACGTAGTATTTATGAAATCACCTGGAGGTATGAACCCCTGGTGAGATTCTTAGTGCTGCTTCCAGTGGACAGGCAGCTGTCTAAATAAGAGCCTTGGCAACAGATAGCATTGTATACAACTGACACAGTCAGGATCCCAAAGGAGCAGTCATCTCACTTCCTGAAAACTAAATCTAATATATATATATATATATATATATATATATATATATATATATGTGTACAAGGGACTTTCAAAAAGTTTGAAAACAAATGACATCAGTTTTCTACATCATGTTCCTTTATGATGCAATTTTCCCAACGTTGTAGCAATTTTTTTAATGCCATCAGCATTATGCATTATGCTTTCACATCATCGCCATGATGGATTCTTCCACTTGATGGATTCTTCCACTGCATACTCTGCTGCTCTCCTCCCGCCTTCACCATTTCCAACGCAAATATAAAACGGTGAAACCTTTTGAATGTGCATTGTATGTATATATATATATATATGTATATATATATATATATGAAGAATTGAAAGCTGGCAGCTTACCTGCGTGCATCGTGATCTCTAGCATGTTAACAAATCACATTTGTTTAAATGTTTTAGTTTGCTGTTTCAATAGTTCTCTGTCAATGGACCTCTCTTATAACCGTCCCGGTTTACGCGGGAATGTTTCCAATTATGGGAACAGTTTCTAATTAGCCCCAAGACTGACATGCGTATGGGAACAGCTGGAAGCTTCAAAATGCAAGCGGTAGGGAAAACACAACAAGAGCACTAAATATTTACTTTATCACCTAAATAAACTTTACTTCTGTTATTCATATATCTCAGAAGTACCGAATACTTTTTTTTTCATAACGCACGCTTTACTTTCTTGTATTTTTAAATCATTTTCTTTATGTAACACAATGCTGTATGCAATGTTTTCTGAAAACCTCCCTATGATCTGCTTCCTGTTCTAGTTTGTACCCATTTAAACAGCTGGGTTATGTAACTCACAGCACTCAGGGTGGCTGGGTGTTATTGTTTGCCCTAAACAATGCTGTAGGTATATCAAGCAATATCACTTTCACAGCGGAAGGTGAAAAGGTTAACATCGTGTGAATTGGGGCTAAATTGCCTAAGCATAGATACAGTCAGAAGTAAAACAAGAGAGATGAAATGCCCTCGTTACCTTTTGTTCTGTAAGTGAAAACTGGTATGTTTGGTACCACCTTGAAGACCTCGGCAAAACCCATATCAGATGTGAAATTTAATTGATTTTTGTTATTTCCAGTCTTCCCAAGAAAGATTCACTTCATTGGTGCTAGGCTGCTTACTTGGTTAGTTTTTAATGCATCTTGTAATTTTTCCAACTAATTTTATACTGTTGACTGACCCTAGTGCAGCTTAGGCATACCTATTTTTATCATTAATCAAATATACTGATCCTAATGGCTCTATGACTATTGTACCACTTTGTACAACTTCACAGCTCAGACTTTAAACTTTGGGTCTCCAGTTTATCCCAGGTATTGGATGTTGGGTGGCAAAGTACTGATATCTATCCACATAATTGAATTTGGCAAGCACTCTGAACCACTCTGGTCATAAGCTGATCATAGCAGCTGGGCTCCTGAGTCCAGTCCTCATCGAATTTATTAAGATTTATTAGTTCTAATAATATTTGTATGTGATCAGAAGACGAGGGTATTAGAGATGCAGCTTACACCCTTTTTATTTCCACTTAATAAATCCACTGCTTTATGCAATTGTTATGAAACATTTACATTTACAAACAACTTCTGTGTTATTATGAAGAACGTTCTGTAGGTCACACACCTAACATCATATTTTTTCACATTGATTAATATTGCAGATGTTTTGTTGAGTTAATTTATTCTACGCTTGCATTCTTACCCATCTACTGGCAAATATATATATAATAGAATTTGAGCTTCTTACTGAATTTTCCCAAATACACACCAGAAAATGTATTACACCGTTTTTATGACTTCATTCTTGCCGAGCCAAAGGGAATTCCTGACTGAAGTCTTTGGCTATGATGTGGACTGGCTAACTACAGACCCTACAAAAAAATTAACTAGCATTGTGAGTACAGTTTACCTGGGATATTAGTACAATGTAATTTAATCTCATATGTTGTCAGCCAGCTTTTCTTCAACTGAAAATAAAAGTTTCCTTTCCATGTAATAACAAAAGTATCCATTACACCTTTTAGAAAAACCTACTAACATGGAAGGAAATGCTGATCTTTTTCACATGCAGACTTAGCCAGAGTCTACATAAAAATACTCTAATAATATTAAAGACTGGCAGTCGTATGAACATTTTAATGCAATTGAAAATTGTAAGCAAATCAACACAAGTTTTATTAAAAATATACATTAGTGTCTCATGCAGCCTAACTAATGAAGACTACATATTAAATTACTCTGTGAGTGCTTTAATATGTATTGTTCAAAACATAAAATAAATGAAGCACTTACCTTTAGGAGAAGCTGCAGTCCTTTCTCTCTTTTTTCTGTCCATTTCCTTACTATCTCTCCCCTTTCTCACCATTTATCTATCCCATTTCTCACTTCCTATCTCCCCCTTTTCTCACTATCTATCTCTCATTTCTCTCCATCATTTGCTGAAGTCCTGTCGTGGGAGCACAAGACCTCTGTCTCACTGCTCCCTTGGAGTGTGTGCCGCTTTACTCCTGAGCGCTGGGATATGACATCATATCCTGGCACCGAGCATCAATCACAAGCAGCATACCAATTAACAGTGGGACAGAGGTCTGAATCCTGTGCTCCCTCCAGCGGCAGGCAGTCTATCTGGCAATATATAGATCTGCACTCAACGCCAGCACCTACCTTACATTAAAGGACAGCAGCTCCAGGTGTTGCCCTCCACTGGATCCATTGGGAGGATATAATAAAACATGAATAAATAGACTAAGACAAACCAATATGTTATGTAATGAGGACACTGCTGGCAAGAATACAATCTAGGGCAGGGGTGTCCAAGTTTTTTATGCAGTGGGCCACTTCATCAGAAATGTATGTGTGCATGGACCGCACTAATTTTTCACTGAGAACAAATATGGCCTTTTAGCTTTATAATGCATATTAGTACTGGGTTAATTTGGCAAAATGCCGAAACAAAAAAAACCAAAATAACAAAAATAATAATCTGCAGGGGCCCTGCCACTTCCCTCTGTGTTGCTCAGCAGCGTCTCTTGCTCCGTCGAGGGGACGCAGGAACCCAGCGGAGTCACATGAATGCGCGTCACCTCACGTGACTCCTCTCCATTCCTGTTGCCCTGGGCAAGTCAAGAGAAGTTCAAACAGAATGCGTGCCCCTGCGTAAGTCTGTGAGCAGCACTGAAAGATCTGCAGTTCAGGTAAGGGTGGGGGAGGGTTATGAATGAGTATACATGAATGAGGGAATGAATGTTTGTGATGAATGAATAAGCATGTGAATGCATGGATGTGTAAGTAGGGGGGCAGGGCACAGAGAAGCTGTATGTTATATGCATGTATTGGCTGCTTGTGCATGATAGGAGTGTCATTGCTATGTTAAATATATATGATTACTAACAGCAGTCACACTCCTATCTTGCCCAGGCATACCTAGATTCCACCATGTACTGGCTGACTTGGCATGATAAGAGTGTGATTGGTAACAGCAATCACACTTTTATGATGCCCAGGATCCAGCATGTACTGGCTGTCTGGGCATGATAGGAGTGTGATTGCTGTTAGTAATCATATATATATATTTAATATAGCAATGACACTCCTCATCATGCACAAGCAGCCACAGTAGCAAAAGCTATCAGAAATTACACTTCTATCATGTCCATTGTTAATACTTACATTTTATTTTTTTATTTTTTTCTTCTCTCCTCCGATTTGATGACCCTCTCCTTACCACGAGGAACACCTTCTGTGGGCCCGCCCCCTCGAACGGCACGCATTCAAAGCCGCACAGCAGCTGCTTTGAATGGCTGTTTTGACCTCCGCCTGAGTGAGCAGGACTGGCCAGTCCGTTCCTGCTCACTCACTTGGGCCACACCTCGAAGTCCGGCGGGCTGCATTTGGCCCACGGGCCGCACGTTGGACGCCACTGATCTAGGGAATATGATTTTTTCTATGGGGAAAATAATGTTTATCAGAGAATAGAAATTATTCCTTAAAGGCACAATCTAATGTCACTGACTTCCCTAATATAGAAAAATGCATATTAAAGTACTGTGTGACACACTTGACACAGAATTTGTAGCCATGCTGCAAAAATATTTTTCCCTCCATAACCCAAAATTACTTGTCACTGGTTAAGCTATCACTCAGTGGCAGTAAGGTCTTCCTTTTTATGGCTAATAAATTTCTGTCTTACAGTGCACCTCAGCCAGGGAAAGGTCCAAATTCCTATCCAACTGCTAAAATGGTTTGGGACAGTCAGTAAATTCCAGCCATTAGCATAGAGAATCGAACCATGTGTATTAGTCATTACTGGCCAAAGTAAAGATATCATTGCAGTTACAATTTCCTTCCTGGCATATATATGATGCATAGATCTCATCTTGGAAATGAAATCATAACAGTGATCCAATAGTAGTGCCTCAATTAATTGATTTGCCAACATGTTTTCTTTTTCATGCCATAAGAAAAAGTATTCTTTGTTTCCAAAGCAGCAGTAGTAAAAAGTCATAACTTACTTGAAAGGGACCTCCCAACGTACTGGCCACAGCAATTAATCAATAAATACATACATAACATGTAATATTTCTTAATGGTGATACCACATATATTCAATAACACAATCACACAAGAATTCTTCTTGGCTTTAATGAGATATCTGTTCTGTTCTGTTAATTTCATACACTATTTGGGTTATACTGTTTAATCTCAAGTGCACATACAGATTCAACTGAATTCAATTTGTGCATCAATGTAAGCATAGCTGCCATAAACGTTTGACATAACCTTCAATACTGGTATTATAATACTGTACAGTTGTAACTGTGTTCTACAAGAATGAAAAAATATAAAAACAGGATACTTAGCTTTTTAACCCTCTATTCATTCCTCGGAACACATATGTGGTAGCTTCCCCAAGGACTCTTCCTTCAAAAAGCCCCTTATAACAGGTATATGGATAAAACAGAACAAATTCTGGGGATACAGCTTTAAAAATACTCTGTAAAAAAATAAAAACCACAAATGGTGCAATAATGTTTAAAAGGTTTAAAACAGCCCCCACTAGTTGTGCCACACTCACAAGATTGTAGTAGGAACTGCGCCTTAAAGATAGCCTGTATCTTAGGAATCCTGAAGATTTACTGGAACTTTTTAAAACCACCTCAAAGTTTTAAAAACCGGTCATCTGCTGGATACAAACGGATGATAGGCAGGCAGGGTATCTTCCAAAAGCTCTTTATTTAAAATAGCCCATTAAAAATGCTTAATGTTTTAAGAAACTAAGTCCAACGCGTTTCGTCATATGTATACTTCATCAGGGACCAGTTATAATACATCCAGAAACATAAGCTAACAAAATATAAACAGTTTCTGGATGTATTATAACTAGTCCCTGATGAAGTCAACATATGACGAAACGCGTTGGACTTAGTTTCTTAAAACATTAAGCATTTTTAATGGGCTATTTTAAATAAAGAGCTTTTGGAAGATACCCTGCCTGCCTATCATTCACTTGTATCCAGCAGATGACCGGTTTTTAAAACTTTGAGGTGGTTTTAAAAAGTTCCAGTAAATCTTCAGGATTCCTAAGATTCAGGCTATCTTTAAGGCGCAGTTCCTACTACAATCTTGTGAGTGTGGCACAACTAGTGGGGGCTGTTTTAAACCTTTTAAACATTATTGCACCATTTGTGGTTTTTATTCTTTTTACAGAGTATTTTTAAAGCTGTATCCCCAGAATTTGTTCTGTTTTATCCATATTATAATACTGTATATGATTTCCCGAGTTCCTTCTCTGTTGATTTTGTTTTGCATGTCTGTTTTGTTTTTCCATACAACCACTAGAAACTATATTGAGATGCCACATCTCTTTGATGTTTATTCATTCAAGTAAGAGCTCACTGGAAAGTTTAAAGGACAGTTGTGGTTTCAGGTCCCTCATTTACTATGGAGGAGCAAGACTGGCAGGTTCCTCCAGCTTGAAGACTGAGCTGGCCCTGCATAATGAATAGTTTTATGGGTGAGCAGACAGTGAAGAAATCTCAGTGTTTTAGCTATGCATTATACAGGACCAGCCAAGCATTTTCACAGCAGAAGCTCACTAGGGTTGTCTCTTCATTATGAATAGTGAAGTGAGGTAGATGAAACTGCAACTCACTGTCAACTGTCCCTTTAGTGAATAAACCTATTTGTTTTATTAGGTGGCTGCATAGTTTGAATGCATGTTCATACTCATTACAACAAAACAAGCATGTATGTGTTATAAGGATGCTATATTCCCCTTTAACTGGGAGGTTTTAGTAAAAAATATATTTTCAACTTCATTCATTTTAATGCTACCCTTCATATGTCTTCCTTATAAATGCCCCTTGTAAATACAAAATCTAGTTTGGAGAATTAGCAAGTTTAATATAAAGCCCCTTCACATTCAAGTTGTTGAAAGTCAAAGGGAATAAAATAAAGGTATATTTCTTTGCACTTCACACATCTGGACATTCTAGTAGCACAAGATCTAAATAAAGGGCCCCCAACATTTATATAAATAAAGCTACTTATGGTTATTTTACAGAGCTACAATGAAATCACATTGGAAGAAAAATGAAACTTTAAGCCTTAACAGTATATTTTAACTTTTTTATATGTATTTTTTTTTAGATGTACTTTTACATAACCACATACGTGCAACCCCCTCCCCCCCCAAAAAAAATGTGGCAGCCACACAGAGAAGCTACACAGAACATGGTTACAGAGTGTAGTGCGTTAGTGTGTTAACACTAGTTTTGCTAGAGACACAGTATTCTAGGGTATTATTTCACAGAATGATAGTGTGTCAGAGTAGGGTGCCTGTATTCTGCACGTTTTATCTGATCCAATATAACTACACAGCTTACTGTAATTATGGGGCTTGGCAGGAAAATGAAAACAATGTTTATATAAAGTGATGCTTTGGTTTAAAAACAGAAGTTTCTTCTAACTCCCTTATACTACGTGGCACTTGGCGAGAAATGTTTAGACAGATTCATATACACGCAGCAAGTATTAAATACCAGCAAGCAACACACACACACACACACATATATATAGATATATATATAGATATATATATTTACCGTTGCCTTACTTTCGACTTGATCTAGATTCTTTTAGATTTTCTATTTTCTGAAGCCTTGCTAACGTAATTTGTTTTTTATCCAAAACGTTTTTTAGATCAGATGCTGAGATTGAGATCTTATTCCAAACTAATAATTTTCTGCTACTCTGAAAATAAAAATAGAATTTTGATTAAAATACTAAATTGTAACTTAAAATTAAACTCTCCAGAAGCACAAACAGTGTGTGTAGCATTAGGTAAGACTGTTTATGATCTGTTCCTCAGCCAGCAAAGCTAAACCCAAAAAAGAGCTTTGGCATTTGGCTTCTTTGATATTACTGCAATAGTATCAGCAAGAGGTCGGCTATACATTCCATGGCAACACGGCTAATACATATCTTTATCCCTCATTAAAATGCCAGGGAGTCATGTTTTCATTAGGATACATGTTGGTTTTATCAACGTTTGTAATACTGTATTCTCATTGACTTATCTGGTTTATACTTATCAGTAGCACTGAATATTTTAATATGGTCAGTAATACAGATCATGTGACATTAGACAGCTGTCTGCGTGCATCTTATTTATGTTTTTCTGGGGTCTTATCATAAATGTTTGTTGAAAATAAACAAATCAGCCATACAAGTGTACAGGAGAGAGGAAAAAATATTGCATGGTGCTTCCTGTAGCCAAGTCACATTGCAGCAGGCTTATGTCTCTGCGGCCCAATAAACTCAGTATGTAGTGTTGCAGAGATAAAGATAAATTGAAAGAATAGAAGGACAGGAGTTTAATGTTCCACGAGCCGTCTTAACACTTCATCTAGACTCTTCTTAAAACAACACACAAGGATAAGATGGAACCATGACCCAGTCTGTATTCTTTAGCAGGATAAAAAAAAAAATCCCTTTTCTAGTACCCATCGTACACATAATCATCCCATCAACTATAATTTAAATAAAAAAAGTAATACAATTAAACCTGGTGGTGAAAAATGATTTGACATTACACATTTTTGGTTTCAATTCTTTGTGATTCATATGTTCTATATCAGAGAAAATGTAAATTAGCAAGTTAATTCTTGGCTGTTTGTGTTGAGCACTTGGTACCTGTCCTTTCTAGCTGCCACATTAGGTCCTTAACACTGCGAGGAACAGTTGGCAAGGCAACTTTACAAAGAACACTGGAGACATATGTTGTATTTATTTAACATCTACACAGCGTAATTACCTGTAAACGGATGTCTCATATGATATCCCCTGAGACCCCCTGCACACTTGTGCTGTGTATTTTCCCATTGAGATCAACTATTGCCAGTAATTGGCTGCTTTAAGCAACCAGACCTGGCCTGAATAGCAGAGCATGGTGGGGCAAAGTACTTAAATATGCATTCTTAATTGCTGTGGCTGTATGGGACGCAGCTTTTACTTTAAAGTATGTTTAATTAATTTAAACGCTACATAAGTAAAGAATATGTGAAAAATGTATTCAATGATACCCTCTTCACTATGTATACTACTGTATGCATGCTCTGCAGTATAGTTTTAAAAGAATAGTCATGTTAAAGATTGTCTTGACATAAGGGCATGGATGTCCATATGCAATGTCACATGCTCATGAAAGCAGGCCAAGCAGTGGTACCTGATATAAACCAGAAACTGGCCATTAGGGAATAAGTGAGATTATTATGTAAGTGAGTAAATGAGACATGTATGACTAAGAAGCCACGTCACCAAAAGCTCCGCCATTTTGGTGGAAGTTCACACAAGGTTACATTAGAGCTTATGGTGACATTCTTTACCTCGACCCCCCAATTAGGGGATAGGACATCACCAGAAAATCCACCATTTTGGCCGGAGTTCATACAGGGCTATCTTAGTGCAGAATGGCAGAGTTCAAGTGGACTATTTTGTTAAATTTTAAATTTGTACAAATCTGAGTGCACAAGTCTTTCATTAATACGGCAGGATTTGCAATTTATGTGTATAATGTGTATTTTAGGCAATGGTCTTATTTCTCTCCAGCTTAATCAGCAAAATAATATAGAACTATTTTGCAGCTGTCACAAAAAGTGGTGTTTAAGCAAAATGTTTATGTTGACCGAAAGAGATTTTAACTTTTGCAAGAACACCCATTCATTTAAGGAACAGTTTAATTTCTTGCAACAGACCACTTCTGTGGCAGACATTACTGAATCAATGTGGTTGGTTGCCTGTAATTAGAAGTATCTTAAAGGATTTAATTTAGATTCTGGTTTGAGCGACCAGATGTGGAGCGACCAGATGTAGACATTTAGAATGGTTGGTGATATCATAAAGTATATATGACTTATTTTACTCATATTTAAGAAATATATTTTAATGTAGAGAACAGAAAATAAATCGTTTGTCCGTAACTTAAAGCTGACATCATAAATTTATATGATGCACGTTATCTCCTCTTATATCACTTTATAATACAGTTCATTATAGTCCAGAAAAAAAATCTACACTTCTGTTTGGGTTTACCATAGGAACCAGCAATTGTAATCAAAGAAACAGGCAGTTCCAAAGTTCTACTCGTGAAATAAATTGTTAAAAAAAGCTTCAGAATTATGTTGTTTTGTATGTTCTTTCTTTGGATAACCTTATATTAAATACAAATATTTGTTTAGTAGCAGAAATTAAACTTTTAATATGGATATTTGCTACATTTTAAAGTTATGGTGAAGGTACAGGGAACTTTAACAGTCATTCTCTCCATTAAAAATATTGCTTCTATCGCTGGCCGTTTCCATCTCCATCGTGAAGAACATTTAAGCAAACATGTGTGTCTGACTAGACTAGTGAAGATTTATAAAGGGATTATTCAAGTTCCTGTCCTTGGCCCTGGAGAGATGCCAGATTTTTTAAATGCCTTTCAATGCCTCTCCCATTTGGATCATAAGAATTTATGTAAAAGAAGATATATACCGGTGTGTATATATATATATATATATATAATATATATATATATATATATATAAAGCACTTTCAAAAGATGGTCAGCACTCCAGGTCTTTAAATTATCAATTTCTCTTTATTCAAAGTCGACGTTTCAGTCATTGCTGACTTTCCTCAGGACATATATATATTGATCCTAACTGGGAGGAAATTTTACAATTGTCAATGCAGCCCATGGTTCTGTAAAGATTTAGTTTTTTGTTTGGAATGTAGAATGTAGAATATATTTTCAATATGCTTTCCTTTTTTGCTGAGGGACTGAATGTTATGATTTTTTGTATGCTAAATAATAATCAATACTGTAAAAATACCAGAAGTTCAATTATCAGTACAAGTGAATCTTTATGGTTTAGTAAAGATATTTTGTGGGTGAAATGTAGAACATATTCTCAATGTGTTCCTTTCCTAATTGAGTCAATTCATTTTATCATTTTTTTTTTTTTTTACAAATTAAAATGATATATGCTACCCGAAAGTATAGTTACATCTGGTGCTTCATTATTTACCTGGATGATAGAATACTCCCAGTACTATAACACTGTATTTTTGAAAGGAACACCAGAGCTTACCTTACCATATATACATTACTTACATACCATTAAAGGCAATATCACTTCTTGCTGAAACATGTATTATTTTAACAAGATTTTAAGAATTAGCTGTTGGCACTCCTAGATTGATAGGGTTTAAGCAGGCTTAATGTAAAATAATTTGTCTATGTCTGTGTAAAAAGCCTTTATAGACGGATGATTGGCATTATTTCCTGATTTTTCCCCTCTAGAAAAACTGTTGGTTTTGACAGTAGCAACACAAGAAACAGATGGCTTTCACCGGTTTATGCAGTCCGCAAAGTTTTTCAACTATAATGTTAAGGTATGTACTTTTGTATAATGTACAGTATAGACCAATTAACATGTAGATTTTGTAAGAACAGAATCTTGTAACTGCAGAGACACATTACCAAGTGTTGTTGCCTAATGACTTACTTTAATTTAATCTTGGAATCTTGGAATAATTTAGTGAAAGCAGGAAAACCTAATTTTGTTTAAAGCTAGATATATATATATATATATATAATATATATATATATGCAGATATTAGATTCCTCAATTCAAGTGAGCATACTGTACAAACCATTGTAGGCCAAAGGGCCTTGTAAAATATAACCATTATCAGTTAGAAATGAATTATTATTGTGTTATAAAGTTACATTTTCGGAAAAAGGACTTTAAGACCAATTGCCATAGACAAGCGTCTTAGACAAGGGATAAGTAAGTGCTGAGGTTGAAGATCACTAAAGAAATAATATAAGGCCATCAAGGGTGAGACTTCTTTCAGCTATCATTTTGAAATGTGACTGTTAGGCCACTTATTTTGGCTGGTATGGAAGCTGTGTCTAAAGGTTATTCATTTTTGCAAAGTTTCTTAAAATATGAATTTAATTTTCTTTCAATGTTTTGATTAGTGTCCCAAATTATTTCTGTTTATAGAAAACAACATATTTAAATGTTACACTATCTGTGTAAAGTAACTAAAGGTAACATTACTGTATATACATACTAGAACTTTACCTAAATTGTGTTATACTCTAAGTTAATGTAATTTTTTTTTAAACCAGATAATCTTTCTCAAATCTCAAGTCTGTTGTGTTTTCGAATGAAATGTTTTTCATCTTTATAAAGATGAAAATTATTTTCTCCCAGATTTCTTTGAATGTAGATCACAAATCTGTTTTTTATTTCACAATGGTGGACGTTTTTGCAATAAACTAACACATAATAATGTAATGTCATTTTAACTGTAATCTTTCCATAGGTTCTTGGCAGCGGAATGGAATGGAAAGGTGGTGATGTAGCCAATTCAATAGGTGGAGGGCAGAAAGTCCGTTTGTTAAAAGAAGCTTTGGAAAGCTTTGCTGACCAAGAGGATCTTGTAGTTCTTGTTACAGACAGGTAACCTTTTGACCTACGAAGGAATAATTAAGTGCAAGTGGCTGTTCAATATAAAGTACTAATCTATCATTCACACTCACAGAGAGACAGCTTATTATTATTGCTTGTATTGTATTAAATGTAATGGAGGGTTCAGTTATCAAAGCAAACGTGGCTTTCTTGTAAGTGTTGTAAAGGCTTTATCGTCAGTTTGTTTCCCATTAAGAAAATATCATAAAGCCAAGCTCCATTTAACTGTAGATGTATTTATCTTTACAAGTGAGTTAACTGGCTCAAACAGTATGTCTTTACAAATTAACTTTTTATGATAGTATGTATTGTATTTACTTTTTAAATAATATAATGTATTTTATTGTAGTTTGCTTTTGTACATTCATCCAAAAGATAAACAGTTAAACATAAAGCATTTACCTGACACAGAGGAGGTTGCCCTGCAGCAGCAGTAGCCCTTCTCCAGTAGTCAGTCACTGGGTCTGAACAGCACACAGTATTACCAGCACTCAAGCTCACTGTAGGTGATATCTAGGTAGATGTGTTCGCCAAACTAACCCCCTTTCAGGGCATTTAGCTGAGGATTTTGGAACATGGCAAATGTTAGGGGATTCTAAAGAATCTTACATTACTTACATTTTGGAGAAGCTGCACCACTGCAGTCTGACTTTGTGTGCGAGCCGTGGCTGTTTGAAGTAGCCCGTCATTGGCAAGAAAGAATTCCTATTGACGTCATATACTGTATATGTTAAAGTGCATACAGTGGCTGGAATGTATCTTTAATGAGTAGAAAAATATTTCTAAATGAGGCGTGCATCCTGTTTTATTGCAAATGCATTTCTGTAAGTAGCAGTAAGTTTAGTGGGCAAATAATTGTTGGTCATTTGTTGAAGAAGTGTTGAAAAAAGTTTTGAACTCTCGATTTTGGGTATGATTTTGTGATCTGTGTTTAACTATTTTGGTATTCATTTGACGATGTGATGAAGAACAGCTGTTGATAATATACAGACCCAGCAGTCATAAATGTGTTTGATATTGCTGCCAGAATGAGGTCATCTTAAGAGTTATAGAAGATCAAAATCCAAATCTTAAAAAACCATACTGCTTTGTAGATTATAGAAGTAAGGTAATACTTTTTTCTCATAGCTTCTCGTATAGTTTGCTTGCTTCCCCTGACCCCTGTTTTGAGTCACGGGCAGAAGTGGGCTGAAGTGGGCATTAACAACACGACTATCTCTCCTACTAACCAGGCCCAATGCCTTGGGGTCATCCTTGACTCAAACCTCTCCTTTATCCCTCACATTCAGTCCCTCACCAGATCCTGCAGCTTGCACCTAAACAACATTCACTTATCATTTCCCGTCTTGACTATTGCAACACACTTCTGGTTGGCATTCCGCTGTCTCGACTCTCTCCTCTGCAGTCTTTCCTAAATGCTGCGGCTAAGCTTTTTTATCCTTGCACACTGCTTTTCTTCTGCTTTCCCACTCTGTGAAATCCTCTAGTTGCTCCCAATTACTTTCAGAATTAAATTTAAAATCCTTGTACTAATATATAAGGCTCTCCATAACACTGCTCCTCCATACATTTCTGCCCTCATAAACAAATATTCCCCTTCTCGATCTTTACGTTCTTCCCGTGGGCTAAGGCTCTCCTCCTCACTTATCACCTCTTCCCTTTACTGTCTACAAGACTTTGCTCCTGCTGCCCCATATCTCTGGAACCTACTTCCATTGAGATGATGGAGAAAGTGGCAAATGCTTGTGGTGGTGGGGATTCTGCAGAATCCCTCCATGCATTTTTTAAGAGACATTTTCAAGAGGTTATTTAAAGAGGCTCAAGTTCCAATAATTAATGAATCCTATATTCCTTTATTTATATTAATGTATTCATATATTTATTTTTTGGGGAGCCATTTCATGAATTTCCCAGGCTGCTGTGTGTAGGAACTACATCAATAGGCTTATCAGTATGATGATATAACTTAAACAAAAATGGACCTAGTCATTCACTAAATAAATTAAAACAAATACTATATAGAGTGTGGAAATAGTACAAAATTAAGCAAAGTCCTTTTGATTGCCATTATTTGATTTTCCATGAACAAATAGTATTTTAATTGAGGGTCAGGATTTAAAATAGGGCAATGAAACCACATACAGCTGCAGTTTAAAATGTTCAAGTATGCTACATAAATCTATAATTTTATGTATTGTTCCTTTAACTTGTTCGCCTTTCAGTTATATTTGTTCTCTTAACTTAAGAAAACATTGGCATTCCTGGAATATTTTAATATGATAGCAGATATTCTACTAGGATAAGTAAAATAAAAGAAAGGTATATATATGTCATAAAACTTACTGAACAATATAAAATCCTAGCATATGTTTTTTTTTGCAAGCCACCAAGTTGCTGGTAGTTCAAAATGATATTTGGTTGCATATAAGCAATGTTATTTAATGTTCCCATTAATATTTCACATCTTTGTATTCTTCCATATCTCACGGTACCTTTCTATTCCATGTAGTAAGGAGGAAATTGATTATATCATTTGAGATCTTCACATATAATAGGGGCCAGAAAATAGATCTTGTTTGCCACAAATTGGTAAATGTAAATGCGTAGCGTAAAGCTCTCATTTTGAAACAATTTTGAGTTGAGAACCAAAAATGAACACCTAATAAATTAATGATCTACAGTTAAGACAAGAACAGTATCACTCCTAGAAAAGAGTAGCTTTTAATAAATGAATATAATTATGCTAAAAGCTGTGTTTGCGAAAGCTGTTTTTTTCGTTTTTAATCAGACATGCTGAAATAATGAGACTTAAAGTGGACCTGTCATGGGCTCAGATGATGGGGGTCCACTGCTGGTACATATGACACATTATGCATACATTGTGCTGGTGAGATAATTAGCATGTGTGTATGTATGAACTATGTGTCGCTGGTGCCAGTTCCTGGAGGCTTACGTATGGCTGCCTGGGTGCTGCGCATGCATGTGCACTAAACTACTCATAGTGGAGAGGATTCTGGGTGCACATGTGGACACCCACGTTTTTATCCCTATGCTGGCTTAATGTTGGCATAAACTTAAAAAAGAGAAATATTTCCCATACATTTCTTAGAAAATTGGCTACGCATACATATAGATGATAAGTTATCCCCTCAAACTGACACCTTGTCATTTTTGTAATGACAGAAGCACTATAAATATTTCTCAAAAAGAAAACCAGACAAAATTTGGTATTCAGATTCCTAGTTGCCGCTGGGACCTGTGATTGCTTATATCTCTTGGGTTGACTAGTTTTGCCAGACCCAACTGAGGTTGCATTCTTTTCCATGCTAAGACTTGTGAAACAACTGTCATAACCAGTAACATGCAAGTTGTTAGCAAATGCATGTATTTGCCAAAAGCAAGTGCCTACAACTAGTCTCATAAGATCAATTACATTTTTTATGAATACCTGCATATTGTCACCTTAAAAAGCCAAATTTAGGTAAAAATACCCCCAGAAAAACAATAAAAACACAGATTTTGGGGGTATGGGAATAATAAAATAAGCCTTGTGATGGGATATAGTGTGTGTGTAGTTTTGAAAATGGGTCTGGCTAAACACAATTCCCATACCCCAATAAAAGAGCACACTGAAACCTGAAGAGTTGTCAGGTACGGGTGTAGGCCCAAATATACCTGTGGCCCCCTAAGTTAATAAATTAATAATTTTCTAATTCAACTGCTTTTTGCAGGACACTAGTGAGTCACATTGGACCATATTTTCTGTTCAAATGAGAGTTAGCTTAGTAAATTTGTTGACCAGTTCTTGCGATTGGCTGCAAACTTTTTTTTACAAACTTGCAAGAACTCACAGTTTAGTGAATAAATCCCACAGACACAAGAAATGCAACTTCACTTCAGGTGCTAATTATTGGTTGATATCCTAATTCTAGAATCCTATTTATTTTTGGAAATATCACACTCCTCATGATCAATAAATGTAATATAATGTTTAATGTGTGATAATACATCATTTAATAGTGGAGGTTGTATATTTCTTTTTTACTGAAACAGATGTATTCCATCATACAGACACATGGAAATGGAAATGCCTCTGGCAGTAGTGTTTAGATTAAAAGTAATTTAAACATCTGGTGTTGGGGGAATAAGCTTTCCCTATACTCAAACGTCACCTACATTTTCTTGTAGTAATCAGTCAGATATCCCTTGACTTTTTACATCAGATGGGGTTTAAATATATATATATATATATATATATATATATATGACATTATTACAAGGAACACTTAACATTTTTACTTCTCTGTAATTAATATCCTTTTTTGTTGACATTTACAAATCTGTGTCCGTACCTTTCTGTTTTAGCAAGTACTCAGATATGTTTGGCCCTTTGGGTGCCCAAGGCACTCCTGCCAGATTATCTCTATTTAAATAAATGATCTCTTACTTCCTATAGTAGTTGCTAATATGTGATGTGCATGAATATATTTATTTATTTGTAATATATTTTACCAGAAAGGATACATTGTGATTTATCTTGTTTTTAACTATATTCTGGGTTCACAACATTGCTATATCTCAGTTTATCACATCAAATGGACACACACACACACACACACACACACACAGTAATTGGAATAACCAGTGTGTTTAAACTTAAAAAAGTTCTAAATGATCTGTCTCGGCAAATCCTTATCTCTTAACATTGTGGTTATAATCCAATTAAAGCATGAGTATTATATGAGTAATTTGAATGTGGCTTCAGAGTTTCTTCTTTAGAAATGGCTGGGTATCATCAAAAATCAATGAGGCCAGTAAAAAAATGGCAGATATGTATTTTTTTCATTTTGGCCACCTAAATTTCTTGGATAATTATTTTACTAATGGAGCTCCATGCAGATAAGTATACGGAGGTCACATCATACTCTTCATATGGATGCTTTGTAATCTCTGAACTATTCTATAAATGTCATATGGTTACTCCCTTACACTTCCCAGATTCGGGAAAATAACCAATTTACTTGACCTAGCATGCATGTTATTGTAGATGTTTCGGCGACAGTGTGAATGTTTTTTTGTTTGTTGTTTTTACTGTAAGTCGCCTTTCGGCCATCAATAGACTTTAAGCTGCTGTATTTGCTTTGTAAACACATGCTGGTTATCTGGTTTCTGTCTGTTAGACAGAAGATTTAGCTTTGTTTTCTTCCCTGGGTTGACAAGAGAGAAAGGTCAGACATTTTTTAGAAAGAAACATTTGCTATACCTCAATATTCCATTTTCACAATGCTGGCCAGCAACTGGAACACATTTATAAAGCGTTTTAACAATTTCACATTTAAGTATACCATAGCCAAGTTAGAAGTGGTTTTGCATTTTTTACAATAGAAAATATATTTTATAAAAAAAATGCAATTTATGTACCATATTTAGTATGCATAGCATTTCATATAATTGTCATCTGGTGTTTTCTTGTAGCTATGATGTGCTGTTTGCTGGAGGCCCAGAAGAATTGCTCAAAAAGTTCCAGCAAGCCAACCATAAAGTTATTTTTTCCGCCGATGCCTTAATATGGCCAGATAAACGATTAGTTGAAAAATATCCTGTTGTGAGAAGTGGGAAACGATTCCTTAATTCAGGAGGTAAGATAATTCATTTTTAAATCAAAAGATATTTACAGAGGATTTTAGTGGTTTACACAGGACCATTTAACATATATCTGTTAAACCTTTCAAAATGATAGCTGTTCAAAAGTATATTTCGGTACAGTTTTATAATTACATACATTATTTTTACATCAATATGTCTATAATGTTTCTGCTATTTTGCAGTGTTTTATCATTACTAAGCCCTTTTTGAAAAAAAAAACTAAACTAAAAATCAATTTGTTCATGTAACTTTTTCTTGGATATTGCTTTCTCCTCTTTTTGTTAAAATAAAAATAGGCTGTTAAAAAAGTGGCCGCTGTTAGAAAAGTGGCCACAGATATTTTCCCCCATGTTCTAATGAAGTGCTGTTTAGAAAATATTTCACTTTTTCTCATCCTGGAATAAACTGTTATTAATACCTACATTGGTTGGACCATACAATCTAATTTTAGTTAATAGTCTGTGATGTTCATTTCTTTCTGTGGAGCCTATTTTATTCATTGTGCTGCCGACTGACAGCTCTAAATATGGAGATTACCATTGAGAATGAAACGATTTGCACATTCCCTTTTACAGAAAGTATTATTTTGTTTGGTCACGATATGCCAAAATATAATTAAGGCCATAGGTAATGTGAAACTTAATATGAGGAGGACCAGTAACAGATTGCTTGGTGGGAAGTTATAAACTAAATTGAGAACCCACTCAAGCCAAAGGCACTCACAGTGCTGTGTAGAAATCCTCAACCTGCAATCAGTCTTGCTGACCTTTTGCTCAAGAATGTGGCAGTAGATGCAGAGACTGTCATAGCTGCTTTGCTCAATTTAACATGCTTCATCTGGTCTTGGTGATCACTTCTAGAATTGTTGACTCAATATTTATCACTTGGAGGAAAGAAAACAAAAGAGGAGATGTGATTTAATTCCTTCAGGCCTGGGGTTTTTCATAACCTAAGGACCAGATTTTTTTTTTGTAATTTTTTCCATATGTTTGTAAAACCATGATTCCCCTTTTTGATATATTATGAACGTGTGCAAATTATACATGATTTTATTAAAAAATAGTAGGACCTTCTTTTAAAATCAGAGAAATACATAAAACATAATTATTATTAGTTATACAATATTAAAAAAAAAAACTAAAATCAAATGAAAAATAATAATCGATAATGTTTTGCAATTTAGCTTTTTTTTTTCTCTAGAAAAACCCTGCTGAGCCTTTCCTCTCCTTAAGTGAACTTTCAGTGGTGATCAGCACTGCTGGTGTACCAGCGCTTGTGCTGTCAAACACAATTGGTCAGCTAAAAGCCAATAATGCTGACAGGGAAGATTCCAGGCAGTCAACAGAGATGTCCCTGACACTCCGACAAAGTCATGTACTAATATGTTCTAATGTGCTTAATGGCACAGGTTTTAATGGTGAACTGAACAAGTTAAATAAGGATTTAAAAAAGTACATGAGGGAGGTTTGTTTCAAAGAAGAAACACTGTTAGAACAATATGTTATAATCTAACAGTAAAGGCTCAGAGATATAGATGTAATGAAAGGAAAATAATAGTACTGATATTGGCTCATAGCATTTTCATGTGGGGATTGCTTCCTGAAACAAACCACTAAACATTGCTTTTTTATTTGCTATCTCTGTCATGATGAGTTTTTTTTATTTGTCTTGGGCCTCTTGTTATATCATCTTGGGGCTCTTGTTCAAGGGCTCTTGGTATAACATCCGATTACACCAAACCTCCAGCTTTCCCCTCGCTCTCCATATTCAAGAAATCTCAAAACCCACTTCTTCAGAGAAGCATACCATATTTGTAGCTATACTGTATGGGCAAAAGTATTGAGACACCTGACCAGTCCACCAATAAGGACTTTTATGACATTGCATTTTAAATACAAAGACATTAATATGTAGCTGGTCCCTACTTTGCGGCTATAACAGCTTCTACTTTCCACACGATTTTGTAGTGTTTCTGCTGGAATTGTTGCCAATTTATCCAGTAGAGCATTTGTGAGGCCTTTACTGGAAGTAAGTGGCCCAACCCCTGAAAAACAGCCCCATACTATTATCCATCCTCCACAAAACTTTACAGTTGGCAGAATGCAGTCAGGTAGGTAACGTTCTGCTGTCATCTGCCAAACCCAGGCTCGCCCATCAGACTGCCAAACAGAGAAGCGTATTTCCTCACTCTGCAGAACATGCTTCCACTGCTCCAGAGTGCTCTACACTCAATGTATTAAAAAAAATACTTAAAAAAAGTAATTGTTTATAATGGGTTTTTTTCTGTGTTGTTTTTAAATTGCTTTGTCTGATTGCAGGATTTATGGGATACCTGGCAAATATTAAGCAAATTGTCCAACAATGGAATTTGCAAGATAATGATGATGATCAACTCTTCTACACAAAAATCTTCATAGATAAACCTCAAAGGGTAAGTAGAGCATTCTTAATGTAATTACAGAGTTGTTACAGAGTTAATTACAGAGTTGTTGGTTCACCAGCAATTTCTATATTACAGGCATTCCCTAATCAAACCCTAAAACAAAAATTATTTGTACAAAACAAAATGAATCATATAAAAAACCAAAACTTTTAATATATATATTATGATCCTATATTATGATAGGATTCCTTTTGTTTTGTACAAATAATGTACAAATAATGTAATATACTTAGCTTGGGTTGGTTAGATTAGACAATAATACTAAAAATATTGTTTTGTTATATTTCATGCAAAGAGTTCTATTCCTTTTTGGCTACGCTAAAGTCTTTATGATACATATATCCCAATAGGTGGCTTAATTCATGGGGTAAATACGGTAAATAATGAAAAGTCGGTACTTTTTTAGTCTTAGATGAAGAGGACAAATATGGATTAACTGAATAGGCAGCTGTGACCAAATTGAGTTTTGCTTTAATCCCCAAATTCACCATTCGTATTTTATACTGTTCCATGTAGTTTTATCACTTTAGTCTAGTCTGAAATACAGACACATTGATGTTCCATTTGAAATTGTGTGTCTGAACTGAACTGAAGCATTTTTTTAAGTTTAACATTTTAAGGAACCTAATAAAGAATTTGTTATGGGTATTATATTTTGTTAATTCTTATGATAAACCAAGTAGAATGCATGTGTTCATATTGTTAAAAGATTCTCAGTTGTGTTGATCGAAATCTGGTATTAGGAACATTGACGTTGGTCAAAAATAATTCCATTGTTGGCAAACACAATAATTATTTCTCTGAGCAGGAGATAAAAGTTGATACATTCATACGTCGTTCTTACAGAAACAAAATCAGTCATGTACTGTATAGATAGAACAGTTTACATTAGACAAGGATATCAGATTAAGATCAGCTTACTTTGAAGTCAGTTATGATATGTAGTTAGTACCAAATGTCTTTGCTCTAACAAAAGATGTCAATGAGTAAGATATATGGATGCAGGGTTACAGAGGTTAAATATTGGTATATGTTTTCTAAGGGGAAAAAATTCCTCCTCCTACTATTGTATGTAAGCTTTTTAATAAAGACAAAAACATGTGGCCTTTTGTAACAGGGCTTTCCAAAAGTTATTTGTTGATGGAAACGTGCCTTTTTGTCTTTCAGGAACACATCAATATTACCTTGGATCACAAGTGTAGAATTTTCCAGAATCTGAATGGAGCAGTTGGTATGATCAATTACATTATATACATATAATATATATCTATGTGCAAAAAAACCACCTGTACCTTATTTTTGGCAAGACCATAGTTATTAGGTGAAAAATAAAATATCTATCACTTAAATCTAACTCATGTTGTTATAAAAATCTTAAAATAGTAACTGTGACCCATACTTAGTGAAAAATCAATCTGTATTTTAAAGTATGCTGTAGGTATTGAGAATTGTTTGTTGCAGATAAGTCTAAGAGGACGAGCACCTGCAAGTACTTCTGCAACACAAGGATTGTCCACTCTAAGTCACTCACTGATTAGGAACACTCAAAACTTGAGGGAACCTTGTTACTTAGTTCTGTCCAAACTCAAACTCCAACTTTCCTAAATAAAGAATTTTTGATGAAATGTAACAATATATTATTCATATCTAAGAAAATGTGTGAATGTTTTTTTTTTTTACTGGAACACAATGGATATGGATTAACAAAGCATATTTCACAAACACTAGCTGTCTAAGTGTTGCCAAATCTTGCTTCAGTTTAATATCCTAAAACGTACCATATGTTTCATCATATCCTCTCAAGCCATATAGGAAAATCCCCAAGCTTATTTAAATGTGTAATTGAAATAAGTGAGCAATATAATAGGCGTTTTCTTTTATTTACCAGCATTAGGGTTTGAGTTTAAAATAAATGTTGCATAAAACAGAATTTTAGCAAATTTTAGAGGCCTTTTGTAGTTTGCCTAGCCTATCCCATGATTTTAAGCCAGAATGCAGGCAATTTAAAACATATGAAGCTAAACATCTGGAGAGTTGACCATTGGCTGCACAACTACAGAAAGAACCGAGATTATGTGAACAGTCAAATGAGATTAGTTGAATTATGTGTGTTCACGTCTGCTAAAAAGATGCTGTTTCTCAAGGGATTATCCTCAGGACAACCTGTTTCCTGGGGCACATCTGTGGGCTATGTGTATACTCAATATAACTGACCAGCTATGCCATAACTTAGATTTAAAAGTGCAATGTTTGGGGGGGTAAGTACTCTAAAAACAAAAGTTATTTCACTTCCTGATCATAGTAATGTAAATAAGATAATGCATTTTATTATATACTACGTATCCTCCTGGTGAACAGAGCCATTTAGTTAATGTACATATCAGAGGTTTATGTAAACAGTTGGCTTAAGGATAGTATTCCAGAGGAGTAATGAATGCTACTATGACACATGGATACCTTCCTTTGTAGCCAAAAGTTGTTTTGTGTGACACCAGTGTCCCATTGATTGTGTCATAATTATCCAGATAACCATGATATCTGGTGTTGATGGGTTTTTTATTTTTCATTTTTATTACAGATGAAGTTACCTTACACTTTGAACAGGGCAAAGCTAGAGCAAAAAATTCTCAATATGACACATTTCCAGTCTTAATACATGGGAATGGACCAACAAAGGTACAGTAAAGAACATATCATTTCTGTTATACTTTTAAGAAATCTTTAACTGGCATTTATATAGTTGTCTGTTATTACTAAAAACACTTAGCTCCACAAATCCAGGAGTTGAGTAGTTAGGGCCCAGACCCTGGAGAAGCGCTTTAAAGGAACACTATTTTAAAATATATCACACGCGTTCTTTTACCAAAGAGTCTTACAAAATGAGGCCCACGGCCCTATCCTCTATAACAGGCCACACTGGCCCTCTCCCCGTTTTGCTGCACAGACCTCAAACGCAGCTCCGACAATGCTTCCCTGGGATGGAATCATGGCTCTCAGCCCTCTCTTCAGGGCCACCTTCCCACCTCTTTTCACACCCACAAGTGTTGTGATTTGGACTCCTGGAATGTCGGGGAGTAAAAGTTTATTTTAAGGGCAGATTTACTTCTCATATATTGTGAAGTAAAAAAATAATCTAGTCAAATCCATTCGGTGAGATCTGCAAAGCAGTTGATGTAATCAGAAGGTGTACATTTTTTTGTGTATTTGAAGTTTTTGTGAATTGCTCGCATATTTATCAATTAACCAGACGCATATGACTGAAATATCCCAGTCTCTCCATAATTCTTGTAATTAAATCCTCTAGAGTTTAGGAACTGTTTGAACCTCTATGTACCTTATAATCTTTTTTTAAATGAAAGACAAGACACACGGAAATGTATTTTTATTTGGAAACACGGCGTCATATTTTTACTTTTTCTGTGCAGGATGACTCACTGGCTATTTCAGATTTGGGCTTCAGTCTTTGGTTATTAGTGAGATTTATGTGGGCTTGCATCTTGTAACATAAGTGCTCTTGGGGCCATGCCGTGCGCAGCACTTTATGGGTTAAAGCATCCATTTACATTGTTTTATATTCCCTGGCGATTTACTTTTGTCAGGAAACACTGACAAAAAATGTTTGAAAGGAGGAAAAACTGCCTTACATGAGACCCGGCTAGACTGTCAGACTGATGTCATCTGGAAAGCATTTGCTGCCTTCATTGCAAGCTAGTTTGCGGTTTCTGTCTCATCATCATACCTTTTACTTTTTTTTTTACAGTCTCTCCACATAAGCTAATCACACATTATAATGGCAATAAAATACCATGAAAGGATCTTGTTAAAGTTATTTTTCTCCGTTGCTATTAATGTGCTTATTTGTTCATGATATAAATGGCTAATGATAAAATCTAAATGAGGGAACAGTAATGATGAGAATAGAGGGTGCATCACTCTGTAAATGGAATCTTGTAAAATCAGCCTGTAAAGCAACTTCTATAAGTATTGTAATCTCTTTCCATGCACTTTCTCTTTCTGTGGAAACTTCCTGCTCCCAAGAGCTGACTCTATATTAGACACTATTTCATGTAAACAAGGTTTATGTAACGAATGAATGAACAGAATAAGTGTCTCTCTGTAGGAGGGAGTTTCTGTCCATAATTCACTTCATTGTCCAGAGGACTTCATTAACTAGGGAAGCTTATTTTATTTTTATTTTTTTTATATGCTGGTCACAACATGTTTCATCCCCCACTATCCATCTTCAGAGTGTATACAAGTGTTCTGAATTGCTAAAAGTCACAATGTATTTAGGAAAAAAACAGAATGTTTTTTTTTTTACATTTAATTTGTAAACATACTTAAAATAACTTTCCTTAATTGCATAATCGGCTATCAATAAGTTACATGCCCCCCTAGCTAGTCCTCCAACCACTCTCCCTGTAACAAAAGAGCACTGTCTTTAGATATGTTAGAGGCACAGTGTTTTGCCTCAATGCGTAGGATATTTTTTTTTACAGGATATAAACTGAAGCAATTTCTAAACTTGGCAAGCTATGTGTGAGCTCTGTGAGAAGGTTTCCCCTGAAGTCATGTTTAGATAAATACCGAATGATAGAAAATCTCTAGGGAGCTGACCCCGAGACCATAAATTCAAGAATATTAAGATGGAAATAAGAAACTGGGATTGGAATTTGAATAGGATACACAGATGCTTTACATAGTACATGCGTTTCACTGTTAACTGTTTAAAGCTTGTCATGTTCTTGCATCTCAATCATGTAAATCCAACTTGCCACTTTCCTTTGTCTGTGTATTGGAGTATAAAGTGGATCATTCATGAGCTTGTACCAAATTGGTGCCACACCAGGCTTGGCATCAGACTTGGTATTCCTTGTCATAAGTTTAACATTTTCAGAGAAACTGTGCAGCTAAATGCAATAGACATATAGTAAAATAACATATACTTGCTGTAATATATAAATACATGGATAACAGCATCAACAATTCAGTTTTTGAATGGAATAACATTCTCAACACAGTTTTATAAATTTAAAAGTAAAATAAATTAATAAAACAGTGTCCATGACCCACCCTCATTTTATTATGTCTATTCAAATATCCTTTGGAACTTCGTACATTTTTTAAATGGTATATTTGTGTGGCCTTCATTGATGTCTTTTCAGTAATCCCCTGTGCTCTATAATTGTGAAATAAAAGTGTTCATGCTTTCATCTAAGAGAGAAAGACAAGGATGATTTGTGCACTTCTGACCATCAGTTACCCAACATAAGACCCACAAATGGAGTATTTATGAATAACAGGAACATTTGTGAAATGAAAAACCATTCTGGCATGTTTAATCCTAAAGTGGTAGAGCCATTTCCTGAATCCTTTGATTTCCAACTTTTTTCCCCTCCACTATCTTTTAGTTTCATGGTAAAATAAATGATATCATAGAAATGAATGAAACCATGGAGAATGTGAAACATTTAACTTTTTTCCAGGCTGTACAGGAACAGTCCTTCTTTTAAGCTATAAAATTATTTTTATAGTCTAATGCTTCCACATGAGAAGACAAAAAAACCTGATTTATGAGTTCAGATATTCCATTTTGAAAATCTGGGAATGAAAGTGAAAAATGGTGTTGCAGGGTTTTTATATTTATTTCTATATACCAGTATATGAATGTTTCTATAACTTGGATGGATTATGGCCATGAGCTAGACAGACACAAAGTGTTCTCTTTAGTTAAAGATGGACCTTTGAGTTTACTAAAGATAAGGTCATGCTGAGACTCCTGCAGTTGAGTTTGTGTGAGTTGGCAATGAGTTGCAACATAACACATTTTGGACCTGATGCTAAACAGGGCCCCACAGCTATGTAGACTAATCCTTCCACCCCTACATGGGCTGAGGGAGCGCTTTTTGAAACAGATTTACCTTCACATATGGTACCTCTGTAGACGTAGATTTTGGAAATTTTAAAGGAATTCTCTTCTGCTTGCGTCCATGGTCTGTTGCAATTCTGCTTTTTTTCAGAAGCAAAAATAATATGAAAAAAACAAAGCATGACATATTAAGGACATCTTTTTTTAGTTGCAAATAGTACTTATTGCTGCAAAAATACATTGCAGCATATTAAACAGATCTGTATCATACATTAGTAATCAAAGTTTAATATTTCTTTTAGGTTCAGCTGAACTTCTTTGGAAATTATATACCCAATGTCTGGACACCTGAAACTCCATGTGGAACTTGTGATTTGGATACAATTAATTTATCTGCAGCTACAGTAAGTTCATTCTGCAAGAGTGTTAATAATTATAATAATAAAATACACCCACTCCCCTTTATATCTTCCCCTTTCTTTGTTTCTCTCTTACCGTGCCTTCTGTAGTGAAATGCAGGCAGTGTTTCAGCTCCTTACCAGACAGCTGCCTGATGTCATGCAGCAGTGAGTTTATCTGTTTAGTCACAACCAGTGGCGTCGCTACA
>VKOC01025592.1:0-36119 GCA_009364415.1 Spea multiplicata
CAGAGCTAACAATCAAAACATTATTTCTGTGATGCAAGCCCTGTGCTTGCTGTGATTGGTCATCGCAGCAATCACAAGGTCAGAAGTACATACATTGGCTATTGCTGGGTCATTGCCCGATTGTGTTTGGGATATGAGTGGGGGTATATGCACATGGGGTAGGGAAAGAGCAGGCAATCCTCCTTTTTTGAGAGAGGATCCCCGTTTTTCAAAAAGAAAGTGAGTTATTTCCCCCCCCCAAACACTCGGTTTTGCAAGTAATGGCATGAAAATTCAGTGAAAATAGCATGGACTAGATTTTGGTGGATTTGGCTCCGGATTTAGTAGGGGCAATACACTTCAATCGTATGTATTTACTGGCAATGGGTTTTTTAAACAGATCATAGACTATTTTACTTTTTAAAATTTTAAAGGAAAGAGACCTGTCAAACTTATAATTACACAATTTGGAAAAGACCTGAGACTGTCTGGCATAAGCAAAGCGGGGTTTCCAGGTCTCCATATGGTAATTCTCCTGGCTTGAATTATGAAGCAGATGCACAACTCACAAAAAAGAAAACAAAGAAAAAAGGTTTTCTATACTAAAAAGCTGGAAATTAAAGAATTTTAAAGAAATCATTAATGTCAACAGAGAGCCAATGTTTTATCATAAAAATAAAATATACAGCAGATTTGATTGCATATTCTTGTTTAAGAAATAAAAATGCTGTCTAGGTGCTGAGAAGATGTTTCTACCTTTTAGTTTTTTCATGGAACGGATTAAATGTAGAGTCTGTTTTCTATTCAAAGAGTATTAAATCTTCATTTAGTAGGACTATTGAACGGTCATACGAAGGGCAGGCACTCTGGGAATATCGCTTCTTCGGTGGCCTTTGACAATAAACATGCATTTGATAACAAGTGGATTCAACAGCAAAAATTGAGTATACAGCTAAGAAGATATTCAATAAATGCAACAAATATGACCTTCCAATGTTCCGTCACCTGGGTGACTCCTAGTTTAAGGACGTACCAAGCAGCCGGTGATTTTATGTGCAATGAAGCATGGACCTTCCTGGCACAGCTGCAGTTCTGAAAAGGTCCATAAGCTTTTTAGAAATTCAGAGCTAATTACAGTCCCATTTTTATCTATACTGGTATCTCTGGATTATTAGATTTTTTTTATAGTGAGATGCAAATTAGAGTTCAATATGGTTAATGAGATGAGGCTTTTTTGTCAGTTTAATTTTTCAGAATTGTACCATGGTACACCTGGAGGGCATCTGCCTCATTTTAGTTTTCTGCAATTGCAAAAATATTTTCAATGTAGGCTGGAGCAGCTTCTGTTATACTATGGTCTCGTGAGTTTAACATGGAGGCTTGTACGCTATTTTGGTTCATTACTTATCAATTGATTAAGAATTTATAAATCAATCAATTTGATACAAATGTATGTTTTTTATTCAAAATGTCAATGGACTTAAATATATGTAAATGCTTTTTATTTAAAAGAAAAATAAATGTGGGTTAGTAATTCTAGCGAACATTAACAATGTTGAACTTGATGGACTTCTGTCTTTTTTTTTAACTTAATTTACAATGTTGTTATGTATTAGGGAAGTTAGTGAAGGTTCTAAGCATTTCATAAATAGATATTTCAAATGTCAGAATTAGAAATGAAATGTCAATGAAAGCTAATAGATAATAAGGTAGGAGATAAGTTCAGCAACAAGGATATGCAGCCCCTATGTTTTATTTTTAACTGGGCCCAGTAACATGGGACAAGGCTCAAAAAAGTGATACAATGGGTTAACAAATTAGCAAAAGACACATTAAAGGTGAGGTAGAGACAAAGAGAGGCACAACCTGGAACCAGTAGAAGAGAATGTGACCACCACATAAAATATGCATGTGATCTCTGACTTTACAGCCTGTTGGAAAGAATGTAAATTCACAGAAATGTCTGTCATACTAGCTTTTACATCACACAGCTGCCACCTTAGAAAAAGAGATTGTGCTATGACATGCAATCAAGATATTAGTTACCTGTGCAGACTTCGAAGTCCCAAAAGAATAGTCCTCCAACGTTTAAGGAGCCACATTTTTACTATAAATTCAGTACTGTGGACAAACATTTAGAGTAGGGAATGCGTAAGCAACACTTCCCACATCTGGGTAACACTCAAGAGAGATAAAAGAGAGAAAACTATACATATCCAAAGCACAAATAATATGGAATCTTAGGAATTTCCAAACCGAATTAATTCTCACACAGCACTTGGTTTAGATACCACATGCATGTACACATTGACCTTTTTCTGTTTAAAAAGCTAAGGTATATCAAGAGATATCCAGAAAAATGTAGTTCTTCACAGTTATATGTCATTAGCAAATCTTTAGCGAACAAGAAAAAATGAAACAAACAATATTAATACAGTAAGTAAACCACATGACATTAACTTAGATTAGGAAAATAGGCCTGGTATGACAGGAGGAGACTTCCATATGACTATATTGTGACGGAATCATAAGTAACATGCAAAACCGCTCTTTTTGTTTCACTTACTATCTAAAATGTGTTAAGTACTACATAAAACTGTAATTTTTAAGGAAAAAAGAAGACATATATATGACCACTTTGATTTTTAATATTATATGCAAACCTGCAATTATTTATATATTATGGCCATACCATATCTGAATATCTGAAGCAGTTGTATTTTACCCAATGCATGCTTCCCCATTGGAAATTTATCATGCATAATAAAGCATGAAAAAATAATCAGAGGGCATTTAGGAAAGATTTACTTAATGTTGCTAAACGTTAGAGCACCTCAAGGCTCATTTAAAGAGTTTATCGATGTAAAAGGCTCAACACCATCTGAGACATTTAAAATGCTGTAATTAAGTCAAAGTGGAAGGTTAATCCTTTCAGCTTCAAGGATTTAAAGAAAGTCGTTATCTGGGAATTATTATGTTAGACCCATAATACATATATGCATAGTTATCTTTATTAAAGGGGGGTTTTCTTAAAAAAGTTATTTGTTCACAGTGCAGTGTTAGGAGTTGCTGAAGTCAATATTTAATGACCTCCACCAAAAAATTGGTTGCAAGGCTTACAAATTCATCAACATTAGATTTGCCGGTTTCACATCCACAACAGAACTATATT
The DNA here is from genome assembly GCA_009364415.1 of Spea multiplicata. Taxonomy (NCBI): domain Eukaryota; kingdom Metazoa; phylum Chordata; class Amphibia; order Anura; family Pelobatidae; genus Spea; species Spea multiplicata. Next base: position 3,152 of record VKOC01025592.1, read on the forward strand.
TATTTCATTTATATGTATAAATCATTATGTCACAAGTAACATATTTAACATTGTTCCTATCTCTTTGACGCCTTTATGCAGTATTTCCTATGTACCATTTTTGTAGCACACATTATTGTGAAGCACTTCTGAAGTCCTTTTCCATCAAGATCTACAACTAGAATATATAAGACTAGATGTACAAATTGGCCAAACACAAATCAGACAAATGTTTTGGTTTGTTTTTGACCCATTTGTTTTTGAACAATGAATTCCATTTTCTACTCATTTACTTCAGACGAAAATCAGCAGCTTTTCAACACCCTCATTCACTCTCTGAATATCTCCTTACCTTCTCCACCAACTGCTTCTGTGTCTCACAGCTCGGCTTCTTCTGTAGAATCCTTTTCATCTTCTTGTATTTCATATTCTTGTTCTTCTCTGTTCTTTCTTAGTTCACATCTTCACGAACATGACCTCCTGGTCAATCAGGGAGAAGATGTCACTGTAAGTTTTGCCATTTTTTGCAGATGTTCACTGGAGTTTATCTTCTGGCAAAATGACACAGCTTTCAGGCACATCCTCTCCCCCTAGTCTACAAACAGGGGAGAGAATGTCACTGAATGCATTGCCATTTTGGCGGACGTTTATGTGCAGTTATCACAGAGATGTGATGTCATATCCCTGATGTTCCACAGTGAGGATGGCAGCTGTGAAGGGGTGGATATATATATGCCTACTGCCCTGAACCTTTGTGATGTGGGTTGGCGGATAATAATAGTTATAATAAGACATGTTTTTTGTATAGTTATTCTTTTACCTAGAGAGTGTTGGCACTCAAAGCATGCCCTCAAAGCCATTGAATTTTATATGACTGCATAAACCCAACATTACCTCAAACAGTCAAGCTGATACATAGAATTGCATGCAAGTTGCGTAGTAATTCAAGTTAGTTACTGTGTAACTCTACTGACTGACAGCATGTCATAGACATATAGTAATGAATCTTTGTAAAGATATTCCTTATGCTATTGATAGCATATTTATTTCTGATGTTGAAATCAACTGGCAATATAACTAAAAACATTTAATTGCATGTATTTGAACCAGGATTAGCATTATCATTTACAAATAACATTACCATAAAACCCATTTGATGTTATGACACTGAAGTGTAAGACAAAGGTAATATAAGGAGAAAGAAAAGAAAAGGCAGAAATGACATTTATTCTGAAGATACACAGCAAAGCAATGCAAAGTAATATCTTCACTGGTTTGCTAAGAGAGAAAAATATTGTAGAGGTAAGGTAATAAATCGATATTAGATCATGATAACCCCTTTTCCAGGGAAGTAGCCAGTAGTATTTCATTCTAGTTAACTTGTTGCTTCTTAAAAAGATGACACTATACATATTCACAGTTCCATATATATACTACATTAGCAAAAAAAATCTTTTTTTCTAATATGGCTTTACCGTTATTGGTATCCTCAATTCAAACAAGTAAATATATAGCCATAGTAAACAGACTTGTGCGTGAGGTTCAAGATCGTTTTGGACAACTACTTTTGTTTGGGCAAAATTCAGGAAAAAAGCCGAATTTGGGGGCCCAAAACACATGTCTCTCTGTCCCCTTGTATCTACCGCCTCCCTCCCTGCTCACTTACGTTCTCCAGCCATTTTCTTATAACCACTGATTTTTTGGCAGATGCAGAGACCATGCTGACAGGGAGCGGGCAGGAAGCAGGGAGTAAGTATGTGAGACAGTGTGCTGCTGCATAGAAAAAACACAAGAGAAGGGGAGGTGGTATATAGGGTAGGGTGTGCACAGTGCTGGCAAAAGAAGCTTTAAATTAAATATAATCCTTGCTTGTCTGTAGAGGTAGATTAATGCACATCTTTCCTTACAGACACTGAAAACATCAATTGCCATATAATCATGCTCATCCTGAGATTTTTTCCATGTAATACTGTTTTACTTAATATAAGGAAGACAAGTGAGAGGGTGGTGGTTATGTGGAACAGCCTCCTAGCAGAATAACCTTTAGGTGCGCAGGACCCCTGAGATTTGTACTTTTATGTAATGTATATATTTGTACTTTTAACTTGGTTATGTGATGGATACAGTGGGACAAAAAGCATTTAGTCAGCCACCAATTGTGCAAGTCCTCCCACTTAAGAGATGAGAGGCCTGTAATGTTCATCATAAGTACACCTACGAGAGACAGAATGAGACAACAAAGTCCATAAATCACATTGTCTGATTTTTAAAGAATTTATTTGCAAATTATGGTGGAAAATAAGGATTTGGTCAATAACAAATGTTCATATCAATACTTTGTTATATACCCTTTGTTGGCACTGACAGAGGTCAAATGTTTTCTGTAGGTCTTCACACACTGTTGCTGGTATTTTGGACCATTCCTCCACGCAGATCTCCTCTAGAGCAGTGATGTTTTGGAGCTCTCGTTGGGCAACACGGACTTTCAACTCCATCCAAAGTTTTTCTATGGGATTGAGATCTGGAAACTGGCTAGGCCACTCCAGGACCTTGCAATGCTTCTTATGAAGCCACTCCTTCGTTGCCCGGGCGGTGTGTTTGGGATCATTGTCATGCTGAAAGACCCAGCCACGTTTCATCTTCAATGTCCTTGCTGATGGAAGGAGGTTTTCACTCAAAATCTCACGATACATGGCCCCATTCATTCTTTCCTTTACACGGATTGGGGCAGAAAAACAGCCCCAAAGCATGATGTCTCCACCCCCATGCTTCACTGTAGGTATGGTGTTCTTTGGATGCAACTCAGCATTCTTTCTCCTCCAAACACGATGAGTTGAGTTTCTACCAAAAAGTTCTACCTTGGTTTCATCTGACCATATGACATTCGCCCAATCCTCTTCTGTATCATCCAAATGCTCTCTAGCAAACTTCAGACGGGCCTGGACATGTACTGGCTTAAGCAGGGGGACATGTCTGGCACTGCATGATTTGAGTCCCTGGCGGCGTAGTGTGTTACTGATGGTAGCCTTTGTTACTTTGGTCCCAGCTCTCTGCAGGTGATTCACTAGGTCCCCCCGTGTGGTTCTGGGATTTTTGCTTACTGTTCTTGTGATCATTTTGACACCACGGGGTGAGATCTTGCGTGGAGCCCCAGTTGAGTTTGCAGTTTGATTGTTTCCAGTTGAGTTTGCATTTGCTAATACTTAATAAGCAGCACCTGTTAGATTTATTGGACACATGTACCTACTTTGAACCTTAATCACATTTTCTGGGAATGCTATCAAAAATGCAAATCATAGCCTGATTAAGCTTGTAGGACCTCACATAAAACAACAATTTGTAATTACTGGCAACGCTACCAGAAAATGTGTGAGAGGGAGTGATAACTAGTTCTATATAAATATATAGTGTAATTATTGAAATGATTTCAGATGTGTGCAGAGTGTGAAAATGTGTGAAAAGGTGTGAAAATGTTTTTCCTGGCATGGCAACATGGGTAGCTTCTGCCATCAGCCAGTAGGACAGTATCCAATTGGATAATTCATCAATAAGGGCCCCTGATCAGTAGGATGTCTGCAGTATTTTTCCTGTCCTTCCACAGGACGGTTTATGTTTTATTTTTGGCTCATCTGGCTCCTTTATTTATAGAGCCTAACACTGGGGTGTTTAACCGTTCTCCCTACTATAGTATGTAGTCATAGTTATCGGTCTCCCGGGGTTATGAAGGTACTTGTGTCTGTGAGTATGTACTTTTAAGATGTCCCTGCAGGACTTTTCACACATAAGAAGGGCTAATCTCCTCTGGCTGGTCTCCTTCTTGTTGCCCATGGCTGCCATAATAGAGAAGGATTTTGGAGTTTTGCTTCTGCCCTGCTTCTTCAGCCAAGTCCCAACACTGCTGAAGAGAGCTTCACTGTGCTTTTTTGGCGAAACAGCATCACCATCATGGGCAGCTCAAGCCTTAGCTCACCCAGAGAGCATTTGTAGAGCTGCTATCTGCTCATCAGTTAACACATTCATGAGACAATATGGAGTCCATGTCTTCCAGGCTGTACAGTCTCAATAAATTATTTTTGCATGGATGTCTCTCTCCCTCTTTTTTTCTTTAAGCTTGGGTATTACCTATAAGTAATGGTTAGCCAGGAAATTGCAAAATTAATCCTTACTTACCGTAATTTTCCTTTCCTGGCTTTTCTCCATGGCACCATTAAGATTCCCTCCCATATTTGTCTTCTAAAGCTATGTACTACGACTGCAGACATCCTGATGACCAGGTGCTCCTAATTAATTGGTTAATTATCCAATTGGATCTTATCCTGTAGGATGAAGGGAGGGTCTACCCATGAGTAATGCTGCCATGGAAGACAGCCAGGAGGAAAATTATAGTGAGAATTAATTTGGATATTTATTTAATACAGGCTAATATAAGAATACCTCCTTCTCACTTGGTAAAATGGAACATTTCAACAGTGTGATAAGTATAGCAGAATTACAAGCTGTTTTCTACAATACTGGAATAATATTACGTATAAATTATACTAGTACGTTATTGGCTTAATAATAACAAACAAAAATTACAACAACATGGTTTTTGAGTAAGAGAAGGGGGATATGTACAAGACCTACAGTACATGTATACAGAAGTAGGGTTGAGCTCAATAATGGGACATGTCACTGTCCTAAGTTATCCCCAACTCCCCTCATTGTATTCTAGTGTTTCAAAGGTCAAAACAGATGCTTATTTCAGTCTTTTTATAGATTGTAGCCATATCAAATGATCTCCAGTGAAGTATCCAGAAAATAAGGTGTGTGGTGAGGCCCAAGCGCAAAGAGAGTCTCAGACAAGCAGCACTTCCGCTTTTTTAAATTGTTCTGTATTTATTTGTGGAACCTAAGAACATTTGTTTCTATAACCATTATCTGGTGATTACTCATACGCTTTTGTTTTACCATACTGATTTAAATCCAATTTTTATAATAGTGCTACAGAATGCAGTTGTGTACAGTCAAATATCATCACATTGAATAATACATTTTGCCAGCACAAAATAACATACCCCTTAACATTTCAATTGTCCAAATCTAACACTTGTGTTCAGGGTGTGGCTAGAGGCAAGAAAAGGTGTGGTCAGGCCCAGGAAGAGGTGTGATCAGACAGGACCACCCACCAACCATACCGGAAGAGCATGTTGGCATGCATAATCATGATTATTTTTGTCAGTGTATGTATATTATATTCATGTCATTAGGAATATCTAGTATCCCTGCAATGAATAAAATGTAGGTAATAATGAAGAAATAACTTTTTATGGAACTTTGCAAAGCTATCTCTGATTTTTTAAATTTACTTTTCTTTAGCAAAATAAAATCAAATATGAACACTACTACCATATATTTCAAAAATATCTATCTTAAAAATGGAGCAAATTTTAACAAGCCTATGGGAATGAACAACACTACATTTGATATGGTCAGCAATGTCATCATGAGAAATTTCATGCTACATAACACTATAGCCCTCCAGAGATCGGCTGTGGACAATTTCCCTTTAACAGGAAGAGTATGAGACCAACCCTTTGGCTTCATACTATATATATTTGTTGCCTGCACTATGTAAGACGATAATTCAATCGCTTACAGTGGTGCTATAGCGTCACATGTAAACTGCAGAAAAGAAATAAGCACTCATAGGATTTACAAAGAATTCACATCCAGTGGTTTATTCACAAATACTTCGACGTTTCAGTCTCACCTTTATCAAGACAACCTACTTCATCTAATACCAAGCTATACATACCAGTCCTTGTAACGGGTTCACCAAGAAAGCTGTAGTAACTCTCAGAGATCACCCAGTATCCTCCTGTTGTCCCCGAAATAACTTCCAGCACCAGCCAGCATGCACACCTTGGAACCCTGCTATGTGTACCCAATAAGTAGACACAACTACCTTGAATTGAGTACAGCAGGAATGAACAACATAGACTCATATATCCACAGAACCTCATTAACATAAATTAACATTAATAAACGGGTACATGTAGACAACCCAACCTTTAATCCCCTTTAGTAACTGAATATCCCACTGGCAGCAATCCTGTTAATGGGATTAGTTTACACAATGTCTTCCTGCCTGTGCAATCTTTGTTTGGCAGCCAGGCTGGCTAATATTATGTACAACATGATTCGTTAAACATATAATTCTATGCCTAATACTATATAGTTTGTTCTTGTGTGAGTGGGAAAAATAGGTACCCGGGGTCATATAGCCACACGTTACAAAGCCCAAACAGCGGTGTGAACCTCATGTTACCTTGAGTTCAATATGTTTTTTTTTTCAATTGGGTAATTTCTAATTAACATATCTCAGATTTTATCTCCTTCTATAACACATCATAGGTTGTTTTCTAAATATCTCCGGTACTGTTTCATTGTTTTGAAGGGTATTCCAATTTGTACATACCAAATTGACAATTTACTTTGTTCCTGTATTATTATTATTATTATTATTATTGTTATCTTTTATTTATATAGAGCCAACAATTGTATGGTATATCAAGGGAAATTGTTTGTTGTTTCTCCTTTTTAACATCTTTCCATTTCAATGCTTTCTCCAAGGCTATTTTAAGGTCACCTTTACAGTAACCTCTCTGTCTAAACATCTCTCATTTCTAGCAACTGGATATCTCGTTTTTCCTCCGAGTTATTTCTCAACACATGTACGTATTAAGAATATGGTAAAGCCTTCTTCAAGCCAGGTGGATGAAATCTGTCCTCTTGTAGCAATATATTGTGATCTGTATCTTTTTTTATACAATGTATACTCTACTGTCTACATGTCTTTAATAAATATTCTTAAATCTAAGAATCGAATACTCCCCTGGCTCCAATCCAGAATCTTTCTCCAATCTTTCAGTTTCTCCACCATTCCTGTCCAAAATATCAACACATCACCAATGAAACTCTTATATTAATGTATTTTATCTTTATATTTCAGTAAAATGTAGGTAGTTTAAAAGAACATTAAAGCATTTGCATACATAGTGGTTAGCTGTTCTTGATTCGAAAATAGTTAACTGTGAAAGTTAACTCTAGTTATTCCATTACATATTCAAGAGAGGACCATGATATGCATTAAAATGCATCGCACTGTTTCCATACCTTCCACATGTGGTATTGTATATATATATATATATATATATATATATATATATATATATTTCATGTTTACTACTCATATATCCTAATCTTAAATTAAGAGCCAATATCATTTTTATGAAAATATACCTCAACCATAAAGTGCTATGATATATACACTATTATTGTAAATGACTTATAACTATACAACCTTCTTTATCCACCATTTCTGGATTTGCTGTGGAACCTCTGTAACTAATATGGGAAGTACGGTATATTTTTCTACCATAGCCTTAAAGCTCAGTTAGCAGAACAGATTCATCTGCCCACTATGGCAGGGTTTCAATTAATTTAAAAGTTCTCATCGGTGAACCAGAACTACTTTTTTAGCTATTGATATTGCATGCCATCAAAACTATAGTCTATAATCACAAATATATAATTTTGGCATGGTTGTATTTTTTAACCATATATGCTACAAGGAAACCTGATAAGTAGGGTGATGTTGTCCATCTTTTGTAATGTGAAGGGCCACACAGCAGCGGGGAGCAGGAGGCAGATACCATTACCATCATTTAATATAACTTAACCTATGTTTTCTTAAGATGTCATTGGTCTCTAACATGTTAAATAATGTCATTGAAAAAGTAAAGAGACCATAACACATTTTTGAAATATCACTGTACTTTTCCTTACATGTTTTAAAACTCTTCAAGTTATCAGAATTTGTATGTCGCAATATTATTTGATCTCTATGTTTCTTAGAAATTACATTCCCCTTCAAATGAAACCAATTCCATTTAAAAGGATTTACTTCTTTATTTAAGTCCCTCTACCTAGAGTGAAGCTATTGCTTATCTTCCTTATTGTACATTTCTGTTTTATTACTTCACTTTCAGAGTAGATGAATCAGTCATTCTATGACTTTATTGCTTGGAAAAAAGACAGCCCAATTTGTTTCAGCGATTGCTCTTCATTGATATAACTTTCTGAACCTTTAAAATTATTCCAAAAGACAGTTCTATTTTGAAAGACTTCACCCAAGGCCAGCTGGCAAGAACAACCATTCTTGTTTTAAACATTTTGTAATAAGATTAAAAGAGTTAATATGTTTGTAAATATAGTCTTCCAGTTGATCACATGAAGCTAATAACTTACAGTAACTTGCTGCTTAATTAAAAACTAGACCTAGATAACCCTGTACAGGCTTGGACTTATTTCCAGTTTGTACGGAGGGGAGGGGTGGTAGAATTTATCATTTACATATAAAGTTTAGGTGATGAAACATCATTTTAAAGTTTGCAGAGGTACTCGACAAACATTTTTGACCTCAGTATCGTCTTCAGATGCACAAAACATTGTTTATTTCCAGAACACATGACAACTGGGAATTCAAAAATTAACATGCTTGCGCAAAGCCTTTTAATCAGTTTTGCTTTACCATGAATTAAAAAAATAAAGCATTTGAGTACTCATAAAGCACATGAGTTCTCAAATCTAATTAATAGATATGATTATCTACATTGCTTCTTAATTTCTTTATGGGTATTTGGAGGAAAATAATATACCTTCTTAGTAGTAGTTCATCACATACATTTTTGGACTTTCAAAAATGTGAGGTTCGACTGGGGCCCTGTTCAAATGAGCTTACAATCTAAAAGATTGTTAATGCTAACGACTATTGCCACCTTTGCTGTGAGTTTCAGCCTCAGCTTTGGGGAGCTATGAAAATAACTGTAAGTGAACTAATATTGGGTACATTTTTAGAAATGTACATGAAACCCCTTGAGACAATGCTTTTAAAGGGTTAAAGCTTGACATTGGGAAACTACCTCACGCAGTAGCAGTAAAAATGCTTAAAATCAATTAAAGTGTAGTCAGGCAGAACAGAAAATGATTACAAAATGTCACAGAAACAAAAAACTTTTAAATACAACCTAGGTTGCTCAAAATGTAACAAGTGATATATATTAAAAGGTCTAAATGTGAGACTTAATCCAGAGGTCTAACATTTAAAAAGCATCTGCTCTTCCGCACAGATTCCATCTTTTACTTTTATGTCTTTAGTGCATGGACTGTATACTGCAAAAGGAACTAAGTCATCCATAAAAAGAGGTTGAAGATTATTGCTAGTAGCAGAGGTACAGTTTAAATGCAACCTCATGTGGCTCGGCATTTGAATACAAGTAATTTAAAAATGTAAATTATCAGATTTTGTCTAACCTTGTTATGTAAGTTTTGAGAAATGATACTTTTATGTTTTGTCTCATTAAAGGGACACTTCAGCCATCATCTGTACTTTAATGCCAATGACAGATAAGAGATTTCTTTACAGTTTATTGCTCATACCCATGCAAATATATGGGAGGTACTGCAGAGGGGGTGGGGAGCTACAACTTTTTCCTAATGCTATTATTATTATTATTATTTTCGGTTTTCATATGCATACACACACACATACTCACTCTCACACTAACCCATACTCTGGCACACCTACACATACTAACACACTTACACACCCATGCTAACATGCTCACAGACTCGATGATGTTGAGATCAGGGCTCTGTGGGGGCCATACCATTACTTACACTTGTTTTTCTTTACAATGAAGATGGTTCTTAATCACTGTATGTTTGGGGTCATTGTCATGTTGCAGAATAAATTTGGGACCAATCAGATGCTTCCCTGGTGGTATTTCACGATGGATAAGTATCTGCCTGTACTTATTATTGAGAAAACCATTTATTCTGAGCAAATCCCCAACTCTGTTTGCAGAAATGCAACCCTAAATGTGAATGGAACCCCTGCAAACACTCATTCTTGTACTACTCCCCAGCCATTTGGCAAACAAACTGCCACCTGCTACAGCCAATTTTTCTGAGCATCTGCTGCCATTTTTCCGCACCCAAGTTTCTATGTTTTTGTAAATAGCTGAGTCGTTTGGCTTTGTGAGAGAGAGAGAAAAACAGACAGAGAGATACATACATATATATACGGTATATATATTTGGATGTCTGTGATAAATTGCCACCCAGAGCAGTTTTCACATTGCACCTTTTTTGCAAAAAAGGCCCATGTCTAATTATTCATTAAAACCCCTTTCTTCCTTCCCTGCGATCGCACACACACCGCAGAAAAAAAGTTATAAAAATACGTGAAAAACCCATATAAAACTAGACTACACAATGTGTCCTAAATTAGGGTAAAAACCTAAAAACTTTAAATAGAGTTTCTCTCCAACACAACACTTGATTAAACTATTTCTTTAAAATTTATATTAACTTATTTCCAAAAATGGCAATCTATTTCATGCTTCTATTTTTTATGCAAACCATATTATTCCTTCAATTATTCTTATGCAATATATAATTATTGGGTGTTCCCATTTAAATTTTTGCATGTTTAGCTAATTCAAAAAAAAACGAAGGCTTAAACCTTGTGGCCTCTCATGTTATCTCCTGGATTGTTGATAGTTCTCAATCTTAGAGCTGTTTATCTGTGTCACTGTCGTATGGTTAAGCAGTTAAGACAGCTACATCAGTCATTTGCAGCAGTGAGGACAGAACCGGCAAATAAGGGAAAACTACATTAACTGCCAAGGCCTCATAGCCACGGAAAACCGTTAACAAATGTAGCTTATTAACCCATTTTCTCAAAGCCATTTATTTTGGACATAATATGTAATATAAGATTGATCTCTTTGCTTTTGCATATCTATGAGATTTGAACGTGTCCTAATTTTTACTATATGTACATAAATTACATTAATCACAAAGTGTTGCTGAAATTCATTCAACTCTTATTATCATTAAATGTATTTGAAAGTTAACGAGGCTGCAGTTTGATAGTTTACATTTTATTATAGTCAGTTTAATAACGTGATTTGCACACCTTGTTAGAGCCAGACATTAGCTACATTAATGCATTATCAACATTACTATGTAATTTAGTGACAAAGCCTCAATTTTCAGAACAATTGCAAATTTAAATATTGAACTAGATCTTGCATGCAGAGAGCATTTTATACAGTAAATATATAAGTACACATTTAGGCATCTATTATGTCACTCATTTGCACCCATTGTGTGATGTCAGAAGTTAAAAAGCTGCCATGTTCACCTCTCACCAATCACGAAGCAGAGAAAGACTGACATTACTATATTAAATCTTTTGTATTTCTGTTGTAGTTGATTTTGGGACACTATTGGAATTTTTTTAAATACATATGTTTTACTTGTAGTTTTCCACACAACCAGTAGTAGTAGGGTATTTACCTTTGCGCAGCACCTGGTGAAATTAAATCTGTTCTCCATAGTGTTAATGGGCCAGTTAGGGAGATCCATGATGTCCTTTTTTTCAGCACATTGGACAGTGGCGTTACATGGAGCTTCATCGCCCAAGAGGGTGATTGGCTCCCTGTTATACAGCAGACAGGCTACTAGACCTGGCACCTGCCACCCTAGTCTTAAGCCTAGCCGACCTAGGTTAGAATACACCACTGGCTGCTACAGCATTTTTTAGTATGTCCTGACTGGTTCTGTTTTGATGATGGAAAAGAGTGGATACAGTTTATTGGGCACATTGCTTACCAGAATGTGTTTTTGATCATTTTAATACCTGGGTCAACTGGCTGGGCTTTCTCCTCTGGCAGAGAGCTAGCAGCCCAACCCTGTTCCTAAATAGATAAGGATGCCAGATTTCAGCAAACTTTACCTGGTGTTGTGTAAAAGTAAAAGCATATAACAGTGTATCAGCACTCCTCCCTATCCCCTCTAATACTGTGGAAAGAGAAAAATAAGAGTATAAAAAATATATTAAAAAACAAAAACAAATCAAAAGTATAGTTTAATAGCAGGTATATACATGCAAAAGAAAAGTTTTAGTTTAAAAAATGCACAATGTCTTCATTTTTTTCTGTAGCATGATAATCATCCTCGGGGCAAAATGAATTGTGGATCAAGAAAAACACTTGTTTTTGGCCCAAATGCATTTGTGATGCAGTGAAATCAGTGGGTTATGAACACCTCCGTAATAGCTATTGTTAGCCTTAGGCGCTTATGAGCCAACCTTCTGCTAGTGATTTCTGCAGATCAAACAAACATTTCAGCTTTACTATTCTGCAAGGCAATTTTCAGTTTACCAGAGGGAAGTAGGCAAATAGCTTTTTATTGTTGAAAGATAGACTGATATTTTTCATGAAAGGGATAAATTGTGTTCTTTTAAAATGTACTAAAGATGACGTGGTTAGATAACAAGATAAGGTTTTCTGCCGGTGCTTCTGGTGGCTTCTTTATGTTTTAAAGGGCAGGCTTCTAGAAATATTTGCACGGGTATTTTTGTATACTGTACAAATTGATATAAAATACTTGTGACGGGAGCAAATGAAAGTTGTTTGTCAAATGGATGTGTCACGTGTACTGTGAGATCTAACACCACTTTGACTTAGTATAGGATGAATTAAGAAGAAACAGACACAGTTTCTTCCTAACAAATGAAAGAGCTCATATATTCGGTATAGAGGTATGAAAATATTAAGGATGGATTTTATTGAGAAATAAATTTAAATAAAATATCCACTGTGCATTTTTAATTTCCCAAATCAGTTGAATTTGACATTCTGGGCCATTGTAGCTGAACCTTAACAAGGAATTACATGACAGGTAATGGAGCTCTAATGGAGGTGTGCAGCCAAAAGAGTAACGTCTGTAAGATCACACTTATAAAATCACATCTAATAACTTTTTCAATGCCAGTGCCACTTCTTCCTCTTTTAACTTTTATACTTTTATTTTGTGAATTTCTTGCACTCACTGCTAATAACATGCATGAACATGGATGTGTTTTGGCAGAGCATATATCATTTAAAGCTTTTGTTGTAGAGTAAAACTTTCTGTGATCTATACCAGTACCCATTACATACCAAAATGGATTACACCAGATATTCTACATATGTCCTTTACACATCTGCTAATTAAGCATTAGCATTGTTGGAAATTCTTCCTTTTCTCCCTATGTTATCATATAATTAAGAAAGGCACATGTTTGTAGGTCAATGATCTTCCATACAATATGTACAATCTTAGTAACACATGCATATGCACTCATGCGAACAGCCACTTACACATACACAATCTTACTAACACATACACACTCATGCTAACACACACTCATGCATACACACTCATGCTAACACATACACATGTACAGATATACAATCCCCACTCCCTACCTAACGTTCTTACCCTCTCTCACTCCCTTACCCTCTCCTTCAATCTCTTACCTTTTCACTCCTTCCATCCCCACTCCCTTTACCTTCCTGGAACCTTCTTTTCACATAACCCTGCAGAGTCCAGGAGTGATCCGGTCCAAGTCAGACAAGCCTTTTGGTAAGTGTTTTGGATATATACTGTAATCTTGTTATCATGACACCTGTCAGTGAGTGGGATAAATTAGGCAGCAAGTAAACATTTCACCCTCAAAGCTGATGTGTTACAAGCAGGACAAATGGGCAAGTGTAAGGATCTGAACAACTTTGACAAGGGCCAAACTGTGATGGCTAGACAAATGGGTCAGAGCATCTCCAAAACGGCAGCTCTTGTGGGGTGCTCCCGGTCTGCCGTGGTCATTAGCTATCCAAAGTGGAAGGAAAACTGGTGAACCGGCCACAGGGTAATGGGTGGCCAAGACTCATTGATGCATGTGGAGGGCCCGTGTGGTCAACTCCAACAGATGAGCTACTGTAGCTCAAATTGCTGAAAAAGTTAATGCTGGTCCTGATAGAAAGGTGTTAGAACACACAGTGCATCACAGTTTGTTGCCTATGGGGCCGCATAACCGCACCGCATCTCCCAATCTTTATTATTTACAATAACGTATTCTTTTTAAGAATAAATATTCTGTTTACTGTAATCTAGATAAAGACAAAACATAAAATACAATACTATGTAATGCTACGACATTTCTTTGACCTAGCATTTCCTTTTTTAATATCACTTCTTATTTTTATATACTTACTTCATTATAATTACAACCTATCATCATCTTCTTTTAATGTCAGGACACCACATTATATCTGTTGAGCCATAAAGTCTCTTTAAAAGGTCATATTACAAGTCATTCATTCTATCCGCAACCTTCAACAAAACTTTAATAACATAAGTTTTACAATACTTACAACCTGATACATGAGATGTTCATGACATGAACATTGAATAAATGTGATTTTTTTACCTTATAACAAGGATTTTTAGTAATAATAGGCCTATGTAATGCAGTGTCTGCTATTATACCCAGCAAACGTGCCTCACATCAAAGTAACACAAAGAACAGGGTTCATTGATATTAACAAAACCTGTTGCCAAAAATACCTAGACTCAAGCATTAGACACATGCAATGCTGCATAGATAAGGTAGGCTAGAAGGGGAAGGGACCAGGGAGATTAGTAAACAAAGATGAACATGAACACGAAGATTGTTGTGTGTCTTCGTCTTCATATACATTTTGTCACCGCAATGTTCGTATGTTCGGTATTTGGGCTAAACAACAAAAACGCACTCTTCGTGTTCGTTTTCATGTTCGTCCGAATACAAATGCACAAGCCTAGTAAAAAGCATTTTATAGAGTACATATATAAGTAGTAATTTAAGGATATATAAGGTCACTTATTTTTATCCATTGTGTGATGTCATAGGTTAAAGAGTTCCCCTTTTCTCATTAATTTAACACTTTTCACCTTAAAAGTATCACTGATATGACCGTTGAATGCTTGGTAATGCTTAGAATTATTTAATCATACGAAAAAGGTTCTCCTTTCTAAGTTTTTATGTGATTAAACCCCCCAGAGGAAAAAATAAAATGACAGGTCTTCTAAGGTTTCTGTTACTTTTATAATGTTTTAAGTGGAACACAAACTCTGTGTGAAGTAAAGCATAAAGAATTGTACATGCAATATTTTATTTGTAAAATGATGACAAATTAGATATCCATGGGCAAAATGCACAACATGTGAAGCTTTTGTACCAGCCCACTAATTTTCTGAAAAGTGCATAAAATAT
This sequence comes from Spea multiplicata, assembly GCA_009364415.1. Lineage (NCBI taxonomy): Eukaryota > Metazoa > Chordata > Amphibia > Anura > Pelobatidae > Spea > Spea multiplicata. Next base: position 18,321 of record VKOC01025592.1, read on the forward strand.
CATGCATTATAGTCCATGATGTAATCTAGGCCTTCAAAGCTAAGCCTATGATTGGGAATTTGTCCTGCTGACTAAGAACATGAAGGCATTTTTGAAGTCCCATACCACTTAAGGTCCATATTTTAATTAACTTGCATAATTATTTTAATATATTCTAGTCTATAAATATTTAAATCATTACACTTAATGACTCACTTGTGAAATAGTTGATGAAGCACTTATTTAAGAAATAACTATTGGTTCTATTGGTGGTGGGCAGATACTCATTTCCATTGAGAGTGGAATATATATACAGTATATAGCTATTGCCAAATAAATCTCAAATCAGGAGGAAACTCATGAGCTACCTGGTGATCCTACCCATGATCCTACCTGGATCTGATGGACTGGAACTCCATTTGCAGAGTAGTTACTTGAACTGTAAATACCTGCTGTAGAGAATCCAGCAAGCCTGCTACCTTCTCTTGTAGATGGGTAGCTATGACGTCTCGGCAGGTAGAGGTATGATGTGCAGGCATGATACAGAGTCAGAGGTCAGTGTATAGAGGGCAGCAGGTATAGAAAGCAGAGTTGGTCGACAGGCAGGGGTCAACAGCAGGATAACAGTTCAGATGCAAGGTGGTAGGTAAGGCCGAGGTCAGCAAAAGGTAAACAGTTCTAGCCGAAGTCAGCAGTGACAAAGAAGAGCGAAACGTGTCCTGTGTGGCATCTTCATTATTATTATATTTTGTCCATAAATATCCTGGTCAAGTGGAGAACATTAAGGGAAGATGTGGGTACTGCATTGTATATCAATTTTATTTCATATATTGTTTTTTATCAGTGTTTAGTATCTTGTATTGAGACATTTATATGATTATTTGTATTTTCTATATATCAGGTGTTTGCAGCCACTAGTGGCCACCCTTCCCTCTCAGGGGGACCCCTTTCTAATAACTTGGGACAGCTGAGCCACGTTACCCGAGTTTAGGCCTGACCTTATATACCTGCTCTGCCCTTCAGGCTGGGCCTTTGCATTGAAGTGTATTACTGTTCCTAGCAATTCCCTGTTGGATTCTACCTGCTTTGACCCAGCTTGTCCTGACTGTTCTTTCGACTTCCAATTTGGCTTTTGTTCCTGTGATCTCCTGGTAGCGACTCGGCTTGCCTGCCGTGTGCCCTGCTCGAGGCCTGCCTGCTGTGTGCCAGCTGTGTTCTTTGTCTGAGGAGTTTCGCTCCATGGTCCCCTATTCGAAATCCACTCCATGGCGTTTTATTCTAGATCATCCAGGTAGATGGTACATATCGATTGTGTATATTAGCTTGTTTTCAGTAAAAAAAAAAATTATATAAAGGTACCCACAATAATTTGTCTTTTTCCTTCATAGTGTTATTATTTTTTTTTTCATTTTATATCCCATGATGTGTAGTAGTTATTTTTATTAAATTAATATTTTTTTGTATACCTTTTGGTGCTATTGCATATTTTTAAGTGATGTCTACTTTTCTTTATATGTTTAATTCTTTCTAGTAAGAAAACAAAAGTAATTGCAACTTTAAAACTAGTAGCTTATTTGTTTAATCTGTTATACCCGGAGGGTCTTCCATATAAATTTCTTTAATCATTGGGTTTGTATAAACACTATTTTTTATGTTGGTGGTGCAGTTAAGCGCAGTGTATTTGTGATATAGATTACCAACCAACACATGCTAACAATGAATACTAACGCAAAACTCATGCTAGCACCATAAATTAACATATTCATACTCTAACACCATGTGCTCACACATACTCGTGTTAATACCATACAGTAACACGCACACTCACTAACGAATGGCAAATTCGGCAATTCATATGAAGCCATGAAAACAAGGCCAGACCACCCATGAATTGGAGGAAAACAAAGCAAAAATCTCATAGTTTCCGTCCGAAAATCACAGGCTCTTTCACTCACAATCTGTCACACTGTCATTCTCTCACTCGCTCTTTAAATGTTTCCTTACCTTCTCTGCCAACCACTTCCGCTTCTGCAGCTTCTTGTTCTTCAACGTCTCTCCTCTCTCTTCTGTCTACCTTCTTTCCTTTATCTTCTATCTTTGCCTGCACAGACATAACCTGGCACGAGCTTCCCCAAAATTGGTGGTGCTTCCGGTGACATCCTCTCTCCTCATCCTCCAATTGGGGAGAGGATGCCGGCGAAAGCTCCACGATTGTGGCAGAAGTCCACCTAAGGGCAAAATAGTTGTGCTTTCTGCGACATCCTTTCCCCCCGATGTTCTTGACTCGGAGAAGAACAGCAGATTTGTGCTAGTGTTGTAGTTTTACTAATTCTTCATAAGTTTGATTTATTAAAGTGCTGTTTGCGTGTTTTATTTTAGATACCATAAATGGAGATTGCTTTCCTATACTTGGTAGAATTCTTAAATTTGGAGGCTTTCTTTCTACATTCATATTTGTAGTTATGGTAACATCTGCATCACTCTCTGCAAATAGTTTGCGGATTCTGTTTACACTGCTCTCTGAAATATCTAACACTAATCATATCCTTCTGATGGGCAGCCTGCTCATTATTTTGTCATGTACTATTTTACACATAGTACATAAATGTTCCAAAATCAATAAGAAACAGATGAATTGGACATGTGTAGTGCTAAAACAATTCGAGTGCACAAGATCAATAAAATAATTTTAAAAAGTATTTGATATTCACACACAATCTTGGAAGCTGCTGGAAAGGTTCTGTTGTTCCTGTGAGTAATTTGTTGACCTGGTTATCCAGGGGATACATACAGTATCATAAAGATATAACCGTTCAACATTATTTTTTATACCCTGCTTATATTTTATATCATAAAAAATAAATCAACGCAGACATTTATTCTGAATATTTTATTGATTTCACAGGGACAATATTGGTAGACCACAATTTCTGGGACTAGCTAAACCAGTTTTATGTATATTGGGCTATCACACACACAAAGGAGGGTTGTTCACAAGACAACCTAGGCTGCTGCCTACAGCCCCAGGTAATTAAAATATTAATTGGCCTATGTTAATCCTATATACATACAAACACATAATAAGATTTGAGCTCAAAAAAGATACATTCTTTTGTGTTGTCCACAAACTAGAGGATTTCATTTTTAAATTGAAAAAAACATCCTTAAAATGAACTGATATACAGTATACTGCACCCTCTCCAACCCACCACACCCCAGTAAATTTTCTTCATTATGCTATTGAAAACACTAGCCTCATGGTCATACCTGGGAACTTCAGGACTCCGGCTGCCTGGAGCATTCCCTTGCAGGACGCGGCCAGGACTGCCCACTGACATCAATGGGCGGTCCCGTGAAGACGATAGCGGGAAACACCCCCATTTAAAGGGAAAATGGGCGGGGAGCGGGGCATGTCAAGACCCGGCTCTTGTGACCCGGTGCATTCAGGTGTTGACCTGGAGCACCTGAGAAGCGATGCTTCACCCGGCAATTTCCGGAGAGTTCCCAGGTATGCTCATGGTAGATGAGCAATGATTGAGGATCAATCTCATCCTCTACTAACTAACTGTCACTGTTGCTGACTGTCTCACACTCCAACTCTCAACAGTCTGTAACTACTACTGACAATTAAAACGGTGTCAACACACTAATGTCTAATGCTTGTCCCTTTCCTTTGTAAATATTGATTCTCCAGAGTGAAAAAAGTAAGGAAAAAAACAGGTTGTTGGACTCACAGCCATAACCATTAATGAGAAAACACACACCCTGATTTTTTTTTTGGCTAGTTCTACCTATGTAATGATGGCAAGATGTAAATGCACGAAACTGGCAAACTGCTTTAAAAATAAAGTTCATACTAAAATGCACAGGTCTAATAAATACTATAATTGACATTTATCAGCAAAATGTATTTTTTTGTTCACATACTGAAATTTCTAAATCCAATATCCATTCCTTTCGCTTCAAATGATACAGATATCTCTATTTATATCCTATAGGAAAGAAGATTATCTAAATATGTTACAGTGTTTTCTTTGTGATAGATTCTTGGTGATGTTCTAATGCTAAAATGGCACAATTTTCACAGCCAGGAACATCTCAACTTGCAAATATTACTCAGCGGGTGCTTTTTCTATTCAGCTATCAACCTGCCCAGTCTAACAACTGTGCTAATGATGGCCAGGAGACTTTTTGTTGTGTAGGTAGGGTATACTCCATGATTTACGTTACTGCTTATATAAATACGTGCAAATTTCGCCTTTACAGTGACAGCGGTTCTGAATTATTCTGCCAAGTAAGCACAGAGGGAGTTCACATTATTTAATCTAGGGTAACTCTTACGTCTTTTGAATTCCACTTCAGCGCAAATTGCACACGGTCCTTATTAGCCATACAATGTTGGCTGATAGACAGTTGTGAAACATAAAAAGGGCCATGTTATTTCTTTTGAGGCATGTCAATCTATGAAACATGTAATGCAGAATATGAAAATGTCATAAAGTGATTTAGTCTGGAAATGTTCCTTCTCTTAAGGTCCCAGATAAATCATCAAATGCTTTCGAAGTTGGCATTTAATCCATGAATTCAAATCATTTCCAAGATTTACGATCTATTATGCAGACAGATTCAATTTCCCTTGCCCTTGTGAAATTTTAATGTATTGGAAGTAGCTGCCTTTGCTATATGTACATTATATATATCTTTAAAAAAACAAGATTTATTGATGTAGTTTTTTCTGTTAAGAACAATAAAGTTATTAGTAAAAAGGCATTTAATACTTTATTCATAGTGTGTATGGAAGTGATACACTCATAATGTGACATTGTACACAATGCGGGTACAAAGCATTGTGTTTTAACGCAAATGAATGTATTTAGATGCATTTAGGTAAAAACTGGAATACCTTTCTATTGTAATCTTACCTATCTTATTGTGATGAGCATATCTGGGAATCCTACAGGTTTTGCCAGAGACTTAGGATGAAGCACCACTCGCAACCTTATTCGCACCCCAATACAGATTTAGGGTATCTAGCCCTATATCCATGGACATGGCTAGCCATTCCCTTTGCTAATACACCCCCCAAAAAATAGTGGGGTCATTGGCTATCCTGAGTGGGGAAGGTTCCATCTGTGGTGTAGGGTGACCACATGTCCCAGATTGTCCTGGAATGAGAATTTTGAGTGAATGGGGTCTCAGCCAATCAGGAGAGACCTGTTAACTCTCCTGATTGGCTTAGCGTTCAGAAGCCCCTCCTGATAGGCTGAGTCCCTCCTTCACACCAACCTCAGTGTAAATTGCAGCCACTGCTAGGTATGTGCGTGTTTGTCACTTTCTAAGCTTGTTTCTGTTTTGGCTGTTAAAGGGTTAAACAGTTTAAGTGCATATTGGACCCCATTTTGCATTTATCTGCATGGAAATCACTATGCTTCTAAAGATGTTTCCAAATTTTGAGCATTTGTCCCACAAAAATTGGCTTTTCAAATGATTTCTTGTAATCAGGTGTGATTAGTACTAACATGATGATGTTGATTACTTTTGTGTGCATACATTTTGTGACACTTATAAACAGTGAAGAAAGGGGGTGGAATATGTGAAATTAGAGGAATATAAAAGACAAAACATGGCGCATGGTACATTCTGTCTAGTACTGCTCAAGAATGTCCTCATGTGACAATTTCATGTTATTATGGGTCAATATATATATATATATATATATATATATATATATATATATATACACACATACATATTGAATAAAGATACATTTCACACTAAAAAGTGTAATTGTATTTTTCATTGTTCAAATTAGATGTCTGGATTCTTTTCTTGATCTCTTCCAAGAACAATGTACAGTTCAGATATTCTGGTTTGTGCTTGGTTTGTTCTGAATTATACTTAGTTGTAAATGCTTTGTGTTAATTGCCAACATCTGCATGGCGCTAAATCTAAGATCATAGTCGCACAATTAAATCCAGAGAAAAGGGGGATTTCATAGTTAACTTTGTAATGCATTTAGATTAGCCTTTGGAGTTAAAAGAAAACCACAATGGTTTAAAGATATAAACACACAGTACCCACAGAACTATGTTTATTCTTCCCAAGTGCTCAAATCTAGTACATGTTTTATACTATACTAATACTTCATACAACATTGGAAAAAAGGCACTGCTAGCTTAGGGTCAAAATAATGTTTCAGGTGCTGATATAAAGCATATTTACTGTTTTGTGAATTTCAAAGATATCAGTCAAACTGAACATTTAAAGAAACAGCTTAGCATTTCCAGACAGTGTCTTATGCAATATAGTTTTTGATTCTGAAACACACAAGATTTGCAAATGATTAGGAAGAAATAATGTTCCCAGCTGGTTGTTTTTGGAATTTAAAATGGTGTGAGTAGGTTGGGAATTTAGAAGGTTAAACTCTAGAAAACAAAACTAAATCTTTAATTTCTTCTTGTGATAATGTTTAAGTTCTTTGCATTTTTTTAAGTAATTTGAGATTAAAGCGCATGCCAACAAAGGCGAAGAATGGATATCTATATCAATTACATTTTTGGCAATAGTTCAAATAATTTCCTTAAGTGCTACTAAGTGGTTTTGAAGTAAGTGGATGTATTTGGAAATTTAAGCAAAATCACTTTAGTTTCCCAAAATGCTGAATTATTCCTAAAAATCTTGCAAGAATGAGTTAATACTAATATGAGCTTTTGTTTAATATTACATGAATAAAACAGCCAATATTGTCCTAAGTTTAAATGATCCTACCTATTGTATTTGGATTTATGTCACTGTGCACTTATTAATGGTTCATGGAATAATGAACACTGAATACACTGCTGTCAGGACATGATTTATATGTTGACATATTTGTAACTAGGCTATTCATCATATGTAAGATTGTACTTTAAATTTAACCATTTTTGCTTATTGACACAATAAAAACATGTTTTTAATAATATTTTTTCTGATGAAAAGGGAACTATTCATCTTGTTCAAATTTCAACATGTGTTTTGAATTGGTGATGTTCCAATGATAGAACTAAGCCACGTCAATCTGTACTTTCTCAGGACATGAAATTAGTATTATTTGTGAATTTGTTTTAAAGGAAAAGCCACGTAAAGAAGTAACAAAATAATGAAACCACATACCCTTATCAATAGCACTTTGTATATTGACCAAATCTCTTTGCTAACCTAGTCTGTCCAAACTATATAATCGAGCAGGAAATTGTGGGCCCAAGTCAAATACCCTCCTAATGCAAAAATGGGTATCACAATTGGCAAAGGAACTGAAACCAACCATAAGAACCTTCCTATCCTGCAGACTGTGTTTTCGGAGAAGACCAAAAGAGTCCAGATCAACCCCAGCAAACCTTTGGCAATATTTTGCTGGCTCATCCATGTCTGTTTGCAGGCTTTCATAATAAAGGCACATATTTTAGTGGGTTAATTGTTGAACCTAGCCACGGCAAGGAAAAAACTGAATGGTATCCTCTAGGTAAGTCACTAAATGGCGTATTTTTTTATTTATTTTTTTATAAATGCACTACTTAGTTTTTTCCTATACATGGTAGTTTTTTGAATGATCCAGTGGAAAAAATGTGCATGTCATATCCAACCTCATTAACATCTCTCCACCTCCCTATTAACCTATAGGATGGGCTTGTACTTTGGAGGATTATTTAAACTTGCTATTTCTTTTTAGCATTGACAGTTATAACAGGTTGTGTTACTTGAGCCTTGTTTATAAATCAATTGGAATTCACATAAAAACTCAGCATTAAATGTATAGATTAAACCTCCTAAATTACAGGCATAGATCACAGGTTGCACATCCCAAAGGCCAGCCCTGGTGCCCACATAGAACCTGACCAGCACCCAAATTACACACACATAGGACATGCCATCTTTGTCCCTAAACAGCCCAGCATGAGTCAACATTGTCCCCAAACAGCCCAGCGTATGACATCTTTGTTACAGTCACTCAATAATTCACTTTCATTCACACAATCATTTACCGTATTTGCTCGATTATAAGACAAGGTTTTTTCAGAGCAAACGCTCTGAAAAATACCCCTCGTCTTATAATCGAGGTCGTCTTCTAATCAGACCTCAATAAAATGTCCGCTGGGGCCAGGCTGCTTACCGATGCTTTGGTCGCGAGCAGGGTCTCGTCTGCAGCAGGAGAACAGGAAGCTAACAGAGTGTCACATAACTCTGCCTCCCCCCTCCTTCCTCTGAGGGCGGGGCCAGAGAAGTTGCTCGCACAGCCGGGCCCCTGCAGAAGTCTTCGAGTGAGAGATCTGCAGTTCAGGTAAGGGGGTGGGGGAGGGTTTTTGAGTATGTGTGATTAATGGAATGAATGAGTATTTAAATGTTTGTGAATGAGTGTGTGTGTGATAGCATGGATGTGTAAGGGGGGGTGGTGGTGGTAGCATGGCATAGGGAGGCTGTACTCACACTCCTATCATCCCCAGGTTCCAGCATGTACTGGCTGCCTTGGCTTGATAGGAGTGTGATTGCTGTTAGCAGTTATATATATATATATATACTCCAGAAATGCTTTTAACCCCTATATGCCACTCTGCCCCATGATATGCGCTTTTAACCCCTATATGCCACTCTGACATATAGGGGGTTAAAAGGCATATCATGGGGCAGAGTGGCATATAGGAGTGTATAAGGCATTTCTGGGGCACAGCAACCAAGACAGAGGCCTTGCGAAGGAGAGTGTTTGCTGAAAACGTATTCCTTGGCGACCGTTCAGCGCCTCTCTCTTCTCTGCAGCTGCACAAAAAAAGATGGCGTTTCAATTGGGGGGCAAAGCATGATGTAGGAGGCTCATGGCCCCCTCTGCCCCCTGCCAACGCCACTGGCAATAATTCCCACAGAAACACTCCAAAATCTTGTGGAAAGCCTTCCTAGAAGAATGGAGGCTGTTATAGCTGCAAAGAGGGGACCCACTTCATATTAATGTCTATGTATTTAGAATGCAATGTAATCTAAGTCCCTGTTGGTGTAATGGTCAGATGTCCCAATATTTTTGTCCATATAGTGTATATTCAAGGTTAATGATTAACATGTAGGGTTTAAAATATATTGGTTTCAGTTCGTATCAAAAGGTGGCACATCCTGCTTAGGGAAATGTGGCACTGTGGAACATGTTGCCTGATTAAGTTGGGGATTCATTCAGGGCCTAGTGGATTCTAGTTATGCCCCTTTTTTAAAAGAAATATCACACATTTTCATAAACATTTTCAACAAAACCATACCCCCTCTCCACGTAACCAAAAAGCAAATCAGAATTTCTTTATTTTTGAATTTCAAAAGGGTACAAAAACCTTTGGCCATTTTAAATGTTGGGATACATACACCTGTAAGCTTTGATATTTTATGAGTTATGGTAATGATTAGGTTCTCTATTGTTGTTATTATTCTTTGGCGTCTATCAATAAAATAGGTATCCAAAAGCTATTGAAATGTCCTACTGCATTAACGTCTGCAAAAAAAGTGTGGTGTCACTCCGCTTTTGTTAACAAAAAGCACATCTTATGGAACAGCATAATTCAGCTTTAGAAATTATCATTTGAATGTTATTACATTATTTAAATATAGAGGCACATTGAAATCTTCTCAAAACTTGGCAGGAGTCTAGTTACAGGAAATAAAACCTGGTATTCTGCCACAAAGTAGAAATTAAATTCAGATGCATAATGACGGCATATATCCTTATAGAAACAAAGCTAATAAATAGAAAACAAATTGGTAGGAGGCTGTGTGATATTGAAGAGATTCAGATTTCACTAATAGAAGCATGTCACTGACAAATAGAAAAATATTTTAAATGCAAACTGTTGAGTGCTATAAAAGGTGCCACAAGCATGCTAAGGTACACCTATTTGCGTAGCAACCAATTTGAGATAACCAAAGCCAAAGTTGAGTTCTTATTGAAGCTACATGGGATTCTGTATAAATAGCTAAAGAGTTTACAAAGTGGAACAATTGCCATTGGTTGCTATAGCGATAAGAAAAAAAATTATTTTTTTGCATTAGAATTACTTTTAATACACTATCCCAATATTTTATAAAGGAATTATACTAAGCGCATTTGCATAACAAGCATATTAGAAATTAATATAAGATTAGAATTAGATGTGAATGCTTGGACTTGTCAGTATGAGACACGCAAGGTCAAAGTGAAGGACCAAAACACCAGTGGTAGGAAAATAGCCAGGCAGTTCCAAAGGTCAGAGGCAGGTAGCAAACAGAGTCAAGTAAAGAAACCAATAGTTAGGGGCACAAGAACATAAGCGGAATTCAGCAGACAATCCAGCGTCAGAAACAGAAGTAGACAGAATGGGGGCCACAACAACCAGGCACTGAATGACATGGTTACAGGTGTACGCAACACTGAAGACCATACCTGGGATCTCTCCGGGTTTGGCCCGGATATATTGCCGGGTGAGTGCTGCTCCCCGGCCACATCCCGGGTACCCGGAGACGAGAATTACCCAGGTATGCTGAAGACATATAAAATTGTGTAAAGATAAGTAAACTTACAGGTGTATATATATATATATGTTTGGGCTTTTCACAATTGACAAGGTCACAGGTGGACGCTGAAGTAGTACGAGGGAGATGCCACTGTGGAGCAACCAGATTGTGCGTACACGGATTGTGGTAACCTGACACTTAGACCCTCTTAAGGGTGCAATGTGCACAATTCTTGCATACGTTAGTTTTAGATTTATTTGCATAGTTTTGCCACCTTGAAGATGGGAGGAAGACATTTATAAACATAGGGCATGTGTAACAACAAATATCATAACTGTGCTGTGTCTACATATTATCACATATTTCCTAGTTTATGGCAGAGAAATGGCAGTTCCACCATACAAGGCAATAAAAAATGTTTTATGCTAAGTGAAAGGAAAAAAAATATGTTAATCTGAAATTAATCTGGATTTTTCTTGAATTATATACTCACATCTGAGCACCTTGTTCTAGAGCCAGGTCCGTTCCTCAGGTCCATACCCCTTCCAGGGAACCCCGGTGCCAGCGGGAATCGAGGACACGACTGACAACATGTTCTTCGTGCCCACGGACGAGGACAGGTGCAGGAAGACGACGGGTAACGGAAAAGCGATTGGAGGTAATTGGTTTGAGGAGGGAGACATGGAAGGGAATCCTCATAGAGGAAGGAAGGGCGAGAGACATCGCCACCCGGTTGACTTTCCTGAGGATGCGAAAGGGTCCGATGTATCTGGGACCCAAACTGCTGGGTTGGCGAAGGGCTAGATGCCGGGTTGATAACAACACGTAATCTCCGATGCGATACCAGGGCGGAGGAGACCGTCGTTTGCCAGCAGCGGTCTTGCTACGGTCTTGAGCTTTGGACAGCTGTGCTTGCAGCATTTTCCAATGTTTACACATGCTAGAGACGCATTGCTCTACTGCGGGTAAGCCGACATGAGACGAGGAGGGGGATGGCATGACTATAGGGTAGTATCCCAAAGTCGCAAAATAAGGAGAACAGTGCAAGGCTGCGGGTAGTGCGTTATTATAAGCCATCTCTGCCAAAGGAAGGAGGGCAGACCAATTATCCTGTCTGTAATTAACATATAAGCGCAGGTATTGCTTAAGAGCTTGGTTGGTATGTTCTGTTTGTCCGTTGGACTGTGGATGATAGGCAGACGTGAGATGCATGCGTATGCCTAACTTAAGGCAGAGGACTTTCCAGTACCGAGAAATGAATTGCGGTCCCCTGTCTGATACCACATGAAGGGGTAATCCATGCAAATGAGCCACCTCTTTGATAAACACATCAGCCAGCTGTGAAGCCGTGGGGAGTTGCGGCAGGGCAACGAAATGGGCTTGTTTGGAGAACCGGTCTACCACCATGAGGATGGTGTTGTGCCCTCGAGAGACAGGAAGGTCAACGATAAAGTCCATTGAAATATGAGTCCAAGGGGTCTTGGGCACGCCTTTTAGTAGCGATATGGCGAAAGACACCCGTTTGGATTGTGAACGAAAGGCCTGTGGGTGGTTTCTAAAATGGAGCAGGCATTGGTTCAGAAAATCTCTGCAGTCCTTAGGGTCACCCGCATACTTGTCTGGAAGCGGTAACCGAGCTGTGGCTCCCTGTTCCTCAGGACTGGGAGAAAAAGGAATACATGTGGATGGTGTGACCGTCAGTGACCTTATCAGGTCTGTCATAGTGTCCATCTTTTGAGCCAGCGACTGTAGCTGAGACGAGTGGGACACGAGCAACTGGTCCTGTAATTCTTGGCGTGAGTGAATATTGGCCATCTCCGGGGGGGCCATGTCATTGGCCCGTTCAATGTGTTACCTCGGGACCTGGACAACACAGGTAATGCACCCACTATGCAGAGACGTATTCACGGCACGGAGCATACAGGCAGAAAGTCCGAGGCGGAGGAACAATACAGGGCCAGAGGCAGAAAACTGTAGTCAGGAGATTCTGAGGTCGGGTCAGGCAACACGGGAGCGAGGTCAAGAAACAATCCGAGGTCTGGTACGCAACGAAGGCAAACGAGCGATATAGCATAGAGAACAAACACCCAGAGCAACATACCATGGCTCTTTGAACGGGCACTGAGTGAACATAGGAGTGAGTTTAAATAAGGAACAAGGGCGGGTAAACGGACTGTGGGCCAATGGGAGAAGACGTGATGTCATCGCGATAAACAAAAAGGTAAACAAGTGCTAAGACGTGACGTCATCGCGATAAACAAAAAGGTAAACAAGTGCTAAACCCGCGAGTACCGGAGAGCGTAGAGCGTGCCACAGCACTTCGCTTATGACTCTGCGAGTGCTGCCGGCACACACGTCCACACACACGCCCCTCCATGTACGTGCAGTATGCGGCCGACCGACGTGGGCCCGTGGCAGAACCGGTAAGTGCAACACAATGGAATGAATTTTTTTTTTTAACTTCATGTATTGAAATGTAACATATACAATCAGATTTTAGAAGCATATAATTGTTAAAATGATTGAGAACAACTTTAAAATAGCTGCCTGGTTAGCAGGGATTGATATTCAGTTTTTTGAACAGCAAAGACAAACAATGAAAAACATCCTTTTGTGATAATTACAAAAACACTGTTCATATTCTTCAGGAGTTGTTAAATACTGTTAAATATGTTAGGTTATTAATGCTGTAAAACAACGTACTTGTTGTGTTCTAATCAACATAGTGTATTATGAAATAAATGATGTCATATAATCACCTTTGGGTTTTTTTTCGATTCCTGAACTTTTTAGTAATACCTTTTTTTCATTTATATTACCATTGTGTGGAACGTTTTATAAAAAAACTTAATTTGTAAAGCAATTTGGATATTGTGACAGAAAGTATACACAGAACATTCAGCTAATATGCATGCCATACATGGTGTAAGAAAATACATTTCAACAACTGGGAAGCATATTTTTTTTAAAAGCCTGCTCATCTGCATCATCTTGGATACTTAGACGCTGCCCTTCAGACTCAGAGTTCATTATAGTGACACATTGCCAAAGTTAATCAAAAACTACCTCTTGACTCAAATTAGCTGCCAATAGAAACAGTGCTTTAAGTCAGAATGAAACTATTAAGCTTCTGTAAAGGGCAATTTGTTGTCATTTCATACTGTAAAATTGCCCCATTTGCAGGTCATGGTATGCTGTCAGTTGTCCCCGAAAATGTCATATTCAATGTTGTACAGCAATAAGGGGAACAAATGTTCTTGCTGATATAATGACACCATATTATTCTACAATAGTCCATCTGTAAAAGAAATCAAAGAGAATAAACTGCAGAGCCCTGCGTATGATAATTTGTGCAGTGAATTTAGCTTTAATCCACATATTCTTGATTATCATTGCATACATAGTGTAACTTTTTATTAAGCACCTTGATAAAGCTTATCACAGGATTTTCACGATATATTTCAGAAAAATACAATGGTATTTAGCATTTTGTAATCCATTGCATGGAGTGACAGATGCTTTAAATAACTTTTGCATTTCTGAATGTAATGCACATATAGCAAAATATATACAGTAACATGCTGTATATTAAAACTGCACATAATGATTCTCTTCTGTCCCCCCTCTTTGTTTCACAATGATGTATTACAGAATCCTGTCCCATAATTCTTTGCATTCCAGAGTACCAGATCTCTGGTGGTCAGTTAGCACAAAGGGTCCTCCTGGAGCTCATCCATCTTCCTTATCCACCACTCTAGTAACACCAGTCTTTTCACAAGCTGTCTGTGAACTTAATGATTCAATTTAAAATGTTGACCTCATCATAGCTCATCATAGCTACATCTCCTCACCCATCTCATAATACACACCTACCCAGTCCCTTCATTTGTCTGCTGATCTTTGTCTGTCCTCTGCTTTATTTGCTACCTCTGAATGTATAATAATACTCTGCACAATCTATTGAATGACTTTTTTAGAATCTGTTCTCTTAATTTCACAGTATGCACAAACAAGTTTGTTCTGTGTGTCTAGTTCTGCCTAATTTTCATTGATCTGTTGCCTACCAGTGTTTCCTAAAAAAACAAAACACAGTGATAGTGGCGTTACTAAGTAACATCATAGAACACAAGTTTAAAAAACCATGAATTAGCTCCACCCTCCAAAGACAACAAGACCTCTAGTTCCCCATGATGCCGAACTAGAGTGTAAGGTCCTGGGTCCGTGGTCAGAAGGCTACCATGACCCAGAGCGCCCAAAGATGGTATTCAGGAGATATTGCGCAGTAGCGGAGTAGGACAGGGCCTGGTGCAGGGCAACTGCACTCTCCAGGGTGTTGTGCACCTAGGATTGTGCAGCCATGTACCAGCACCCTGACATATCAGCATATGTTGTCCAGTTCAAAACAAAGTAATAACCTGCAGGCACCCTGGAGCTGGTATGAGACATAGCTCTACAGAGGAATGTGCAGGATGCTGCAGGCTGAGAGTAGGGACAGAGCAAGGAGACCAGACAAGAAACATAACCAGACATACATGGTACAGGACATAACAAAGGACAGGGAACAAGGCAAGGAACACAGGGGATGGAGTGAGGAGCCGAAATCCTCTGACACTTTTCCTTTAAGCAAGGATAGGATATCTTAATTGGGACATGGGGAGAGGAGAGAGGAACTGAGATCCTCAGATGATACCAGGAAGAGAGGGCAAAGGCACGTAAAAGACTGACACACATAAACACAAGACTAGCCTAGTACTATGTCATAACAATTGGAGATTCTGTAACATCATATGGCCATAGTATGCTTAGCCCACCACTACACCAAAGTACTCCAATATTCGGTAGGTCCTAACGCTAAACCTTGCCTACTGAATAACTAAAGCTGAAACTGAACATTGAATCTATACACAAAACCAAGAAGGATTGCTGACTGAGACAAAATAGAGCACATGGGTGGTTCACACCTTATAAAGGAAACAGAGCTGAAGCAAAGAGCAACACTGGAATCAAGGAATCAGAGGTACAGGACAGGTATCCAGGAATGGATTACTGCAAAGGGAGAACTATAGCAAGGACTAGGGAAACTGTAGCAAGGACAAGGGAAACTAAAGACATGCAGCTCCGCAGCCTGGATGGGGCCTGACATAAAGTTTGACTAGAACTGGTAAATAAAGTAAATGCACATAAAATAATAATGCCATTCCTTCATTGAGAATAAAAAATATACAACTTCCAACTTAACTAGTTTCTGTGTTATGATTCATCAGGGAGAGGCAAATTTAGTCCCAAACTATAAATGCATTTTAACTTTTTCAGTCATTGTATCAATCTATTTTTCTCCATGCTCAAGTAATTTACATCATCCGAGGGCTTTTTTGGCAATAACCATAAAAACATATTTATCTTACATATTCTGCATGCCCATTACTGCAAAAAAGATGAATGGAATGTCTTTCTCGGTTTGTTTGTTTTTTGCTTTGTGAATTCGTGGATGGAATACAGTTAATAAATGTGTAATTGACACAAAATTACTATTCAGTTTCACAATGCATCTATTGAAGAATAAATACAATTTATATTGTTTGTAATTCGGCATATGCATTTCAGGGAATTGTTATTTGAGCACGCTGTTATAAAAGAAAAAGTGTATAAAATTCAGGACACACATTTATTTTCAGCTGAGCACTTCAGAGCCTTGGGAAAAAAAACAATGTCATTACCAAAGTGATGTTTCTTCACTATAGTTTTTTATTTAAGTATATGTTATTGTGGATAATGTTGCAAGATGCTTAGATTTTTTCCAGATTCATTTTAGTTGGTAAAGAACAAATCGGTGCTTTCATCGATTTCTATTTTATGGCACCGTATTAAGAATGGGGGTGTGAATATTGTTGTCAAAATGAAAAATAGCTGTATACCATATTATTTTTTTATCTTATATCTTTACTACCTGTTGTTTTCTACTGCAATCTTTCTATCAGTATTGTTGTATTGATATAAAAAAAGTAACACAGGTGAAAATAAATCCAGATGTTAATGCCTATTTTACCTACATCTTGCATGCAAAATTGTGCAACCATATTCAAGAAGTTACCCTCTATCCTATGGCTGATGTATAACCCACTGTCAAATTAAAAAGCAAACAAAAATTGCAAAACATAGGTCTGTTCACTAATGTCAAAGTTGTGGGGTCAGCTCATTAAAATCATTATTTATCAGGAAGATATATCTATTTTATCTTTCTCTTGCAAAAAGTTGAGCTGGCCCTGATATAATGCATAATTGACAAGGTTATTTTCAGGAAATCTAAATAATTTAATCATGCATTACGCCGGGCCAGACAAACCTTTTTGTGAAGCAGAAGCGCACTAGGGTCCTTTTAATATATGGTGAAGTTAGTGAATTGGAAGAACAAAGTCTCCTTACAACTTGCTTCAGTGAATATATTCCATTCATCACAATACTTAAAAACTTCAAACAAAAAACTAACCAACAGGTTTTGGCATTCGAAACAATGTTAAAGGGAAAATGACATTCTGCACCTCCACACCTAGATGCTATGATTACTTTGGCCCACATTACTTCCTCAAATGCCACGCTGAACTGATTCTTTAAAGCAATGTTAACAATGTCTGTTCTTCCATATACTTTCATTAACTAACGTTATGATAAGGAAAGATAACAGAGCTACAATACATGTAATGGTTAATGTGCAGCTGCCTAAACGTTTAACATATATTATTCAAAAAGAAAAAAGTACAAGATATCTTAAAATGTATTGTTAATCCAATAAAAAATGGGTGGGTGTTATTCTTTACAGTTTAACAAACCTTTAAGGTTTAGGACAAACCATGAGACCAGTAAAGAAGACCAAGTGATTGAAGAACCACTAGTTCTTTCAACCTGTGCAGCTGTACCCCTAGCAGCATGGTATTCTCCTACTATTAAAGAAATCTGAGATAACTTCCTCTTACTTACATGTATTTTTGAGCATCTTTTCTATAAGTTGGCTAAAACTTTCATATTTACAAAAGAAACGGCACAAATTGCACCTTAGCTGAGAAATTGTCTTCATCTAGTTTCGGTAGCCAGGTATGTTGCATGTATTGTTTCATTCATGCTGTACTCAATGAGCAAATTTTCAAAGTTCACACTTTACGTCTATAGGTGTCGGCAAGAGCTACTCTCTGAGCTCTTGACCTTACGATAGTTACTATCGTACACTACCTCTTGATCTCCTCTGTTTCTAGACTCCTATACTTACCCTGAACCATCCATCTCCTAAACATGCCTATTTTCAAGCATCCACTCAGCTACCCCCAGTTA
>VKOC01025593.1:0-12136 GCA_009364415.1 Spea multiplicata
GCATGATAGGAGTGTGATTGCTGTTAGTAATCATATATATTTTCATGCACATAACCTACAGCCTCCCTGTGCCTTGCCCCACTACTTGCACATCCATGCTATCACATGCATATTAATTCATCACAAACATTCATTCCCTCATTCACGTATACTCATTCATACACCCTCCCCCACCCTTACCTGAACTGTAGATCTTCCAGTGCCGTTCGCAGACTTACACAGGGGTGCTGTCTCCATCTGCATTGCGTGCAGTCTATTTGAACTTGACCAGCCCAGGGGAACAGGAATGGAGCAGAGTCACATGAGGTGGCGCGCATTCACGTTACTCCGCTGGGTTCCTGCGTCCCCTCGACGGAGCAAGAGGCGCTGCTGAGCAACACAGAGGGAAGCGGCAGGGCCCCTGTGGATGATTATTTCTGGTGTATTGTTTTTTTTGTTTCGGCGTTTTGTATTAATATGCATTATAAAGCTAAAAGGTCATAGTTTCTCACACTAAAAAATGAGTGCGGCCCACGCACACATACATTTCTGATGAAGTGGCCCACTGCAGAAAAAACTTGGACACCCCTGATATAGTGCTTCATAGAAAAGAGATGAACAGGGATAGGCCAACAAATTATTAACCATATTTTCTCTTGACCTTTTTTTTTTAACCAAGCGGAAAATCACATTTTCTGTGTTAATCACACAGTTTATAAAATTGAACAGACTACAACTACGTGGTTACTGGAATGCTTTACATTTATCAGAGCCCAGTGCATAGTATTTTATATTATATCCTGGCTAGTAATGGTTATCATGTTTGGTTCTATTGATGAGGGGAGCATTTGATAACATTTAGCTCCCACAGGGTTGGCAATACACACATGTATCTAAGCCCATCATTTCTGACTCCCACCAATATTATTGAGGGGCATTTTTCTGTATCATCTTACCAAATCACCTTCTGTCAGATATAGAATACCATACAGATTAAAGAAGAAAATGATCAGAATGGGTTTATTTAGTTTTAAACAGGGTGCTTTCATTGCCCAAATAATATACAGTATTTGTGACGTAACTGTTGTGTTTCAAATGCCGTACAAAACCCAAACAGATTGACAAATACCATACAGAAACAGAAGTAAAATTTACAAGTGTGCCTAGAAATAGTCCTTTTAAAATATATATATATATAACATACATAACTCTTATCCAGGGTGTCACTTTCCCAACCTCTGCACTTCAGTTTACCTAATAACCCTAAAATGTATAGAGCTTATATAGTAATAATAATAATAATAATACATAATTTGAAACATATATTACCTGTACATTATAAATTCCATTTCATGAAAGCTATATTACTGTGATGTTAAATCTGATATATATATATATATACATATATATATAATGTCTGTGCAAATTTTCTATGTTTATCACGAGAAATCTTGCACTCAGACTCCGATGGTATATCTTGTGCATTTCCAGCGTATCCAGCATTTTTTCTATTCAGACTACTTTGAGAGCTTTGCACTTCTAATGGATTTTTAATTGGTGTTGCCTTGGCAACCTCAAGGGCATTTTCACTAAGGGTGCTTTTATGGACGAGTTGAAGCATTTGGACTCACTGGGTTATGATGTGACGAGCTGGCCCAACATAACGAAGCATTTGAAGGAATCTCTAATGTAACTAACCATGGATGTATGATGTAATAATGTACACTCAAATGTTTCAAGTTAACCTGATGAGAAAGCCCCTTCCCTTAAACTTACAGCAGAATGTGAACCAGTTTCAAGAGGAGTTACAGACATAATTGGAAGTAAATATTTTTTTAAATATATTATTATTTCAAATTGAAAGATTAAATCTTTAGTACAGCTGCTAGAGTTTAAATTGACCTTGGAAAGGTTACATATTAATTTGCGAAACGATCTCCTGGTTATTTATTGTTCTATATTAATTACATTGAGTGGTTCAGATGTGATAATTATTGAGTGTATTGATCATGTCATTTGACAAGGAATTACCTATTGTAAAATCTAAAGGACTGACCCAAATAAAACAATTTCCAGCAGAACCAGTCTAAGGTGTATCACTAAAAGGAAGAGCAAGTGGATTCATAATCCACACATCATAAGCCCACCTGGACTTTTACTTTATTGGTATATAACACTCAACTCTTAAAGTAGCCCCATTTACCTTATACATGATCCTATAGTCTCAATAGTCTTTTAACTCTTTACACCTCTCCCTTGTCATGTGAGGTCAGCCTGTATAGGCAACTTCCTGCAATGGGTATCCCATGCCAGTTCTTCTATATTGTAAGCGCTTTTGAGCAGCGACCTCCTTACCTTTTTTTTTCCTGTAAATTACTATGTGATGTGTATGGTGCTGCTGAATATCAGAAAGCTAATATTTTGTCCCCTGGCTGTAAGCACGCTGTTGCTTTTGTTTTGAATATTTGTGTATGGAATTGTAGCTTGTGTGATCACTCCTGCCTTTTGCTGCCTTCTGATCATGCCTTCATGATACTCCATATAGCCATATGAGTGTGGGCTCTACAGATGTTATTGCAATGTGCCTTAAAGCAACCACATGAACTTGGCGGGAAGACTGTGATTGTCGTTTCCAGGTACAGCACTACAGCTTTGCCTTTACATTAGTTTCATTAGAATGAGATGCATACATGTTACACTTTACATACTTTTGTTTGTATTCACACATGTTCCATCAACTATGAAATGTTAGCTTAGCTCTGAGCTAGAGACTTGTGTGCTTATGGCTTTCCTCCTTATGTTGAAATGGTGCCACTTGTATCATGGGTAGCCTGCAAGAATACCCAGGTATCACTGTGTATGCAGTAATCTGTACAGCTGGAGGCATATGAAAATATGAATATATAGTAAAAGATGCCCCCCCCCCCGATTGGTGTCCTTAATTCTTCTGGTTGACTTCAGTCTTCTTGCTTTAAATACCTACTCACTCTAACATCATACACTAACACGCACATACTCACTCTAACACCTCTACACTAGTTCTAACACCATGTACGTGTACATAGATACACACACTATCTCCTCATCTTTCTCTCTCCCAGGCACCCAGGCTAACCCTAGGTTCACCACTAACACTCTAACATACATACTCTAATACCATACGGTAACACATATGCTAACAACATACACACTAATGCCATACAGTAACACAAACACCATACACTAACACACCCACACTCACTCTAACACCATACACACACGCACTCTCTCTTGTTCTCCTTCTTTCCCTCTCCTCTTCCCCCGGTCACAGCTCTCCCCACTCCACATGCTCCCACCTTTCCTGCTCGCAGCTCACCACTGGGTGCTCTCTGACACACATTGGATATCTCTATACAAAGGACAGTTCTGGCACTACATGGACTATTTTATTGAGAAAATCTAACAATTGCATCACTTTGACCATTTATTTGTTTTGTGTACTTAATTACTCTTGCCTCAATCTCCTCTGCAGCCAGATGTGTACTTTAACTTGAAGAAAAAGTACTGATTTGTACTTTAAAATATAACAGGTTTGTTTTTTTTGCTTTAAAATATAGTTTAATATTTTGTCCTTGGACATTGTGGATATTGTAAGAGGTAGTACCTGCCAGATCTAGCAAGTCAGTAACAATAATGGTATTGTTGGTTTTGAAGAAGCTTAAAAAATTGCCAGCCAGACCTAGGACTGAAACATTCACAAGATATCATTGAACAACCAATGCATTGTTAATGAAAATTCACATGTCTGCCAAAATACAAAATTAATATTGTGTGGTTTACATATAAAAATGTAATTTAAATTTTGGGAGCTAAAACCCTTTAAAAGGAATTGTACATTTCTTGTCTTGTATTATTTGTTACATATCAGATGGATGATACTGGTGTTAAAATAAAACATAAAATGTTGTCTTTTTCTGTGTTAACCTAATACAATGTTTCAACTTAATAATAGACTCTGTGATAAAACTCTTGTCTGTGATAAAACTATGTCTTCAAAGCTGACTAGAAATCCCTCTAAGAAACATCTACAGTGTATTGGTTTGTAATTTGTTGATATGTAAATATTTATGAAGGACATATGAAAAAATAGGGAAACATACTAACACTACAGTCTAGCACACACACGTTCATTCTAGCACCACAGTCCAACACCCACACACTTATGCATTCACTCATTCACCCAGCAGTTGGTGGCACAAGGTAGCAAGCTGCAGCTCCAGTACTGTGCAGTGGTGTAACATTATAGGATCACACTAAGCCTCTGCCTCCGCGAACACCCTGGCCCAATTCAAACTGACCTTGTTTGAAGAATCTGAAAAGGCCTTGTGGCAATAGCTCCCCTGCCCCTAGACTAGCCAGCCCTGTTAAACCACCCATAACAACTTTTTTTATTTTTTTTTAGGAACGTTGATACCTTTAGAATGTGTGCCTTGTGGGACTTTAGTTAATGTTGTAGCCTTTGTTAATGTGATGTAATATTGCACCATCATTTGCAAAATGCACCGTACATAATTTCACAGAGTAAGACCAATAATGCATAATGTAAGTAAAATAACAACGAACGAATGGCTGGATGAAATAATCACTAAAATTGTTCTATAATTGGGCTCGGCCTGTTTCCCGGACAATACGGTATATTCATTTTGGGAAACAGATTACACATAGAGGTTGGAACAGTGATGAGAAAAGATAAGAGAATACATGCTGGCTACCCTCTGTAACCAAGAGTTAGGGGCACGTTGTCACTTAAAATAATTTTAAAACTTGGCAGGATATGTTTTTCCATAGGGTGCTTGAGATGCAGGACAAAAAGGGCATGCTAAGGGCCACCCACATTCCCAATCCTTTGTAGTCATGCAGCACAGTAGAACTAAACCCACCAGATCATCAGCCATTTGGGCAGAGGCCCTTCATACTTTGATGGGTCCCATTCAAGCTCCCCAAAGTCAGACTAGCACCTCTGAAATGGCCAAAGCGTTACTTGAGGAACACCCACTACTACTGGATGGCTCTCATTAGTGGCTCAGCAGTTGCTTCCATGCCCACACGCCAGTGTACAAAGCCAGAGGCTTTTCTCTGTGACATGGCAACATACCCAACCCCCATAGAACTCTTCCCACACCTGGTGAGGCAGATGACCCAAATTCAAAATGAGTGAGGGTCTAGTGCTTCTGCTCAATCTCATTCCTTCATCTGGGGCATCAGTTTTTTTTTATATTGGGGAAATTTGCCCAAAAACGAATGTGGCAAAAACAAACATTTTGTCCTTGCCATGTCCTAGCTTGCCGTGCACAAGTCTGCCTGATATTGCATGCACTTACTTGCAAACAATGGCTTCCCCTACCATCTCAACACCTTACACAGGTGCCTAATTTGTATAAGAAATGAACTTGTCTTCATTCACAGCCTGTAAGATGGCAAATATCTTCTGAATTGATCTTTTTTGTTTTGCAGTTGTTGATGGAAACAAATAATACAACTTATGAAAGCACCGTTCATATAAAATGAGAATGCCTATGTTTTTGTTAATAGCTTCGTGGTAAAGCTACGATATCCCGAGATTAGGAAACTGCTCACTGGCATATGAATAATTATATAATCACAATGTAAATGACAAAACTTTATTATCACATAGACCTAATTTTGATTTATAACCAAAATATATACAAATGTATTATTTGCTTCTGTTGGTCTTTATTACAATATCTATATAATTTGGTTAAGGAAACATTACCTTTCCATATATAGAAACTGTTCAGTAATAACAGTAGATTAGCTATTATAATGTTCACAGATGGGCAGATGGGTACCATCTTACATAAAGACAATAAACAGACATGCTCAGAATATGTGAATATGTAATATATATATATATATATATATATACATAATACATAATAATACATAATTAATACTCTTAAGTATGCAAGTTTATTGTGAAATGCACAAGGATGTATGTCGATTTTTTCATCATATTCTTTTCTGTACATCACTAATAAAATGTTATATTATAAATTATATTCAAAAAAATTGTATAAAGACAGGTGAAAGGTAACCTAGCAGTCCAAAGGTAATAATTTATCCAGTCCAGAGGTGTCAGGACTGGCTGTGTTTGATCATATGCTAATGAATTAAAGAAATCCTAACATTCTAGAAGGTTATGGTCCCAAAGGACCTCATCTATATTGTATTAGGTTAATGTTGATCTGTACCAACATGATCAGTTACAAATCATGACATTTCTCTGTGGTAACTGTGACTGATAACACAAGATGTTGTAATCATTCCTGGGAGCCCCTAAAATATTGTGGCATGGAGGACACTAGTCATCAATCAGGCAATGAACCAAGCGTTTGGATGAACTAGGCAGCGGCTGGGTAGAGCTTAATGCCCTCATTCAGAAAAAAGGCTGTTCTGTAGGTCAGCATGGTTAAGATTTTGGAAGGTCCAAGGTTTTTGGTGCATTAACCCAGCAGCCTCAGCATGGGATGACTGACAACCAGAGGGCCAGTAATATGCATCTATGTCCAACATTTACCAAAGGGTGCGACTTGGGAAGCAGCTAATAGGAGGATAGAATGATAGAATGTTAATCTGTCTAAAGTCTCCTCTTACCCTAGACACCTGGTGGTGTTGGAGAAATGGCATATAACAAAACTGTAAGAAAAAGACATACTCTGGTGGCCCATAATCTTTAAGCCAAAGGTAGGGGTAACTGGGTCTCCTCATACTTTTCCTAACATTGGCTGGTGCAGCTGAGGACTGACAATGGAGTCAAGAGAGATCTACCGGTAATATTACATTAGAGGTGGAGATACGTTCAGAGCTTCTGGTTCTTTGGTACTTGGTGCACTTTATGTCTATGTGATTTTATCATTGAATGGACATGTAAAATATTCACTAGCTGTTTTTATTCCATAGACAACATTTTTAAAATAGTTCAAATTATTTTTTTATTTTTAACAGCAGACTTTCAACTGAAAAAAAACTCAGTGTTTTATTCCATTTCCTTTCTTATAATCCAGCCAGCTTCTTGTATGAGCTTTTTTCATTAAAGTGTCCATTCTGGGAACAGCCAAATAAATCTTTTTTAATTTTTGCAGCTAGTTTAGTCATGCCAGGATAAACTAAATTGGCTTCCATTTTTGGAAACATATTAGATGATCAAGTAACACACAGCAAAAAGGAGAAAACAATCAATTTATTCATGTTTCCAAACAGACTTGGTTTCCATTACTCATGTGAATGAAGTTTTTTTTCTCCCGATTGAACTTCTGTTTTTCTGGCATGACATTAGTTGTTAAGCCCTGTTGTTTTTCTGGCACATCACAATCCAGTGCTTTTACCACCTGACCTTTGGAAATCAAACTGATTGCAATAATTACATAATGCATCATTAAATTGCCCACTCCATCTCGTATAAAAGTCTTTCCTATCTGACCACTGGACAAGCCTCATTATTAAAACAAAACATAAAAAAAATAGTTTAAACCAAGAAGACGCCTGCTCTTTTTTATTGTGCACAAATTTACAACCTTTCCTTTATTTATATTTTTTTGATAATATTTTACATGGAAGCAATTATTTTTAAAATTTCATTTTAAAAACATGTTTTGCTGCAGAGACAATAATTGTACTTGGGTTCATTAATTCTTCCCCGAAGGCTTTTCCTATACATGTGATACAAGCTCTCTGCTCTCGTTAAAAAAGGACAAAAATGATTCAGAAACAGAGTAACAATATATCAATAACCAAGACCAAAATGACAAATGTAACCCTTTAATACACTAAAGTAAATTAATGCTTTACAACATTAATAAGTATAGAAGACAATAATTTATTATAAAGTATCCGCAAAATGATTCAGAATGAGTAAACAAATGGACAGCACCGGGTGGTAAAGGTGGTAGCGTAAAGGATAATTGCCCCCACAACCAGTTTAAATCATGTCCACTGAGGCAGTTCAATTTTAGAGCCAAAGTCGTTAAGTGTAAAGGAATTAAAAAGAAGACTCTCATTCACATTTTTTGAACGCATGTTAGTGTTCATTGAAGACCATCAAAGTGTGGGCTCTAATTCAATTTATTGCTCAAAATATGGAGCGTGGACTGTTTAGTTACTGGAGTTAGAAAATAATATTTCCTCCCCTGACGGCCCCTGTTAAAACCAAGAAGCATTAGTATATAAATGTATTTTACCTGCTTTGTAGCATTCCCATTCAAATCACTGCAGATATGCGATACATGTTCTGATAATATGCACTGTGGATGTCTGCTGCTCTGGTCCCACTGACTAGTCTACTGACTATCCATACTAGTCTACTAGTCAACAAGTAGCATATTGAGGTATATTCCCTGCTTTCAGTAGAGGCAGCTGGGAAAGAGTTAATTGACACAAATTCATTTTCTAACTCAAATAACTAAAGAATGTGTACACTGATGTTCATGCCGTGCAAAATGGATTATTATAATATGGATTTATCATGAGTAAAGAGCTGGAGTGCTCCTTTAACACATATTTTATATTTTTGCATCTCTTTTGTGAGAGCAGGGTCTTGACACGACCCGCTCCCCACCCATTTTCCCTGTAATTTTGGGTTGTTTTCTCGCTGACATCAGCAGAAACTTCCCCAACATCAGCGGGAACTCCCTCTGACGTCAGGTCAAAATAATACTACTAGTACCCCCAACGACTCTTGGCATTTTGAGATATGGAACAGTGTAACATTTCTAAATCATTTTTGCATGGGGTGGAACTAATAGAACAGAGGTCAAGAATGGGCAGTGTGAATTTTGAGGCAATGTGATGTTCTGTTTTGTACAATCTACACTAGCTTTAAATAGCCAGAACAAGGAATAACGCAATGGATTCTTTCAGCAATGTGAATCATCTTCCAAATCTTTTTCTCTGAGGTATAAATATTGGGGGGGGGGGTTTCTGTCGCACTATATGGTCATATATTGGCTTAGCCCACCACTACGTCCGTATCTCTTGTATATAAATATGTTTTAGAAAGTTTTTATTATGACTTGCATTAAACTCGCTGGCAGTGGCAAATATTTCAGAAATATGTCAGTATGTACAAAAATAATCCTGCCATTTATAATTTAGCACAAGTGTCATGTATATGTCAAAGTTATGTATGCTTAACTCTACAAAATCTAAACATTGCCACACATGTATCTGTATAGTTCAAGGTAAAAATAGCATCAAATATTTTCCATCGTTACTGTAACAGCAATAGAAGTGTTCTCAGTTCTATTGTTTAGAGTGGGTGGCGTCGCCCTCCCTTCCTATGTATTATATATTTTTTTTTTACCAAAAGGAGTCTCTTGAGACGTACCCCTCCCAAATAAGTATGTTTTAGGAACTCTTTGAAATGCCTCCTTACACTCCCAGCACTTTGCCTTGAACAATTCTACTGCATGCCGTTTTAATATATTTTTGACTATATAGCGAGATCTAAGAATTATCAGGCAAAAAAGTGTAGTGGGATTAATAAACTATATACACACGGATGCACTGATTGTTAAATTGTCCTGAACGTAACTTTTATGTTTTAAAATTAAATTTAATGTTTTGTGATGCAAACCAAAACCACAAATATACATTTTGCTCCCGAATACATCAAGATCGAAAGGCGCACAGGATTTAGGTCAGAGACAGATTTTCAGGAGACCCCTTTGTCCCTTAGTCATATTTATTTTGGTCCTCCAGCAAGGCTATTAAAAATACAGCAACGTAGACTTCTGATAATTCCTTTCCCAAGCTTGCCGGAGACATAACATGATGATATATGATCGAAACATAGAAGTTGGAGGCAGATAAGAACCTTTCAGCCCATCTAGTCATTTTTTAAAGAGTGAAACCTTGTTTTCATCCTAGATCCAGGATAGCCATGTTCCTTTCCCGTGCATGTTTGTACCCTTACTGTGTTAATCTCTACTATTTTGGCTGGGAGGCTGTTCCACTTATCTACCATCATCTAAGTAAAGAAAAACTTCTTTATACTACAGAACATCTAAGCGTAATGACATTAAACTGTGCAATATATACACACAAAACAACCAATCCACAGTTTCTTTCTGTCTCACCAGCGCAAGCCTGCAGTCAGCAATTTCACGTTCAACTAAAGTAAATGAACTGGATGTTGATATGAGAAAAGCATTCTGAGGGCCGGAAATGTGGATGGTACATATCACCTCTTACCTTCCCTGAGCCTTGGTCACTGCTGACCTTGATTTTGAACTCTCTCGCCTTCCCATTCCTAGTGGGCACAGCGACTGCAGAGACAAAAAACACCCACGAGGAACAACCTCAGCGCAATATTATTACATATACATTTAATAATAATTGTATTTATGTGATGTGTGAAAAAAATGTGTTTACACTGTTTAAAAGTAATCTTTTTTTAAATTACTACAAATACTGAAAAATAGGTATGGGGGGACTACAAGGGAGGGGCTTAACCAAAAGAGGCATGGCTATAATAGGGTGTGACTAAGGGAAGGGCATCATTGCAATGGGCTCATGCCTTTTTGTTGCCCGTGGGGCCCTGGATGGTCTCAGTCCGCCCCTGGATTCCAGTACAAACAAGCGTGCCCTGGCATTGCTTTTTTTTGTTCTTCACAAGCTCAAGCGTATGGGTGCGTTCCAAGTCCTGAATGCTGTCTACTTAAATTCTAATTATGGTGTCCATATCCTGTCTGATATCTACCAATCTCTATGATGACTATTCGAAGAGCTATTTTCTCGACTTCCAAGTCGCATTAAACACAGGAACTCTGCACATATCTTATTAAATAGATACGGAAATGAATGATTCCACTTTAATCCATATTCCTTGGCATCTTTCCAAAGTAGGTGTGTACCCATCAAAGGGATGTCACTGACAGAAAATGTACAAATAAAGTTTGTAGAACAATTGTAAAAAATAATGCCTTCCCCTCAAGTGCCCGAAAAATGGAATTCTAAAATCTGCCTGCATTCTGTGATTTAGATATATGGTGTACATTTGAATAACATATTTCCAAAAAAAAACTTTTGGTATTATTTTCAGTAGCCAACAGTCCACAATAACATCAATGATAGACTCATCTCAGAAGTGAAACATGGCAAGTCTGCTGACAGGAGCTGTCCGTATATTTTAACTGACTTTAGTAACGTTACATGCAGAACACAATCGGAAACCTGGAACCTCTTATGTGTTGTGGCAATGCCCATGAGGATCGTATTTTCTTATTCCCATTAATCTGCCACTCACTGTGCCATGCCAAATGTGTTTTCTTCAATGCTTTGGAGATTATGGGAGATTACATCAAATTAATTTTTATTTATTCCCAAGATAGACCTACATGCCATTTTTTTTGTCATTGACCGTGTTCTGCAGTGTTTTTTCTGCTAAAGAAGTTTTTTACTCAGACTTGAATCTCTGGCATCCTCTAATGTCTGTGGCACCTCATGCAAGTCAATCATGAGCTTTCTTCTGCTAAAAATATTTATCTAATCACACAGCGATAAAACATTCCAAGAAACGTAACTTGAGTCCCATTATGTCACTTCATATGAGAAACCAAATAGTAAAAGTAAATACACTAAATATTTTTCATAAAACTCCACCTCCATAGTAAATTTACTGTATGACATGAATATCTATGGGTACATACATGTAGATCGCACACAAAGCCTGTGTAATATAAATAGTAGTGTAAAATATATAATAGGGTAGGTATGTATATATATATATATATGTCTGGTTATTTGTAAATGTCTACTGTATGAAAGGGATCCACAAAGCGTGGAACATTTGTTTGCAGTATTAGGGGTATTAATGCAGTGTGTTATGTGTGTGTGTGTGTGTGTGTGTGTGCACGTGTGTGGTTTCTTTTGAAATGCTCTTTATATATACATAAACAACTGTAAGTAAAAACACAATGACCCTTCTTTTAACAAAATGTTACCATTAGAACATTTTTGTTAGATTAAGCTCAATAACTAATAAATAAATACAAATGTAAAAAAATCTATATTGAAGCCCACATCGCTAGTGTTTTAGCTATTAAAATAGAAAATTATTATGTTTCATATCTCAGTCTACACTAATGACACACATTAACTA
>VKOC01025594.1:0-27631 GCA_009364415.1 Spea multiplicata
ATCCAATGTCTCCTCCTCCCTGCACCTTCTGAGGCTGTCTCCTGGTGACATGGACGTTCGCCGTCGTCTACTGACTCCTGTGGCCTGCATCGGATCTTATTTGTTGCAGTTCTTATTTCACAGGACTGGTTAGACTCTCATTTCTTCTTTTGGATTTCGGTCTCCGCAAGCGTCTCACTCGAGCCTTTCCAGGACTTTGGGGTCGTCTTCCCAGGCTGCGGTGGTGAGACCCGCTGTTTTATGTGATACTGTCACTTCCCTTTTTTGGTTTTAGGTTGTTTGGGTTTTTTATTTACTTTCATGTGCTATCCCGGCGACTTATGACTCTGACTTCATGTAGTCTTGCCAAGCTTACATTTCACCCTGCACGACACTTCTATTTTTTCCTCATACCCACTTCGCTACTTTATTTACATTCGGCTTTTCGATAATTTGTACTTGGCCTGGTGTTTTCGGCCGGCTTGACCTACTGTTACGCATTCATATGCAGTACTACATACCTTCCCCTCTACTACGCCACTTTATATTACTCTGTGCTCTCTTTTTACATGGAGTAGAGAGGACACGCTTTCGACATATTCTTTTGCACCATCACACCTCCCTAGCCTGCACACATACACACATATTCTCACATAAGTCACAACGTTTTTTTTTTTTTTTAGTTGCTCATTGGGGTCTTTTTCTTTCTTTTAACCATGTTGGAGGTCTCCTTGCCCTCCTTGGGTATGGCCTTTACCTCCCTGTGCAGTCTCTCTGCATGGTACAGGTTTCCACCCCCTCCGTCTGGGCCGATTCAGTTTTGAGTTTCATATCAGTTTTGTGTTTTTTTTTTTTTACTCTGGGAGCGCATATATTCCATTGCTACTTATGGGATGTTGGTTTACATATGGTTATTGTTCTGTCAATTTTGTATTCTTTTCTTTTACATGCACTGCATATGTTTGCATATTATTTTTAATTTTTTTTGTTCTGGACGCGGCTCATCCCATTATGCAATTTGGGATTTTCTCCTCTGGGGGTCTCTGATCAATTTCATGTCCATCACCGCATTAGGTCCCTTCTCTTTTATTATCTATCAATATGGCGTCCCTTAACCTTTTGTCATTAAACGTAAATGGCCTGAATACTCCACACAAACGGAGATTGCTTCACTCTGAGGCCAAGAAACATCACGCTCACATTCTCTGTGTACAGGAAACTCATTTTAAGCAGCCCTCCCCTCCAAATTTTTTTTTGAGGGATTTCCCGTGGCACTTCCATTCCATGGCTAAAACGTGTAAGGCGGGAGTCTCTATTTTTATTTCGAAGCATCTTTCTTTTCAGTTGACTGAAAAGACGGCACCTCACAGACACATTTTTTTAAGAAATTGTTATCAAAAGTAGACTCCGTTAAAAGTG
Organism: Spea multiplicata; assembly: GCA_009364415.1. Taxonomy (NCBI): domain Eukaryota; kingdom Metazoa; phylum Chordata; class Amphibia; order Anura; family Pelobatidae; genus Spea; species Spea multiplicata. The sequence goes on from VKOC01025594.1 coordinate 1,399, forward strand.
GCCATCTTATTTTATGCGGCGATCTCAATGCATTTTTTAACCCCCTCTTAGATACCTCCTCTGCCCTAACGGGTGCTTATGGCAAGCAGATGAGATCTCTTGCTAGTACCTTGTCCAATACTTTACATTTGTTTCAATTATATGATGTTTGGCGCCTTCGACACCCTTCTGAAAGGGATTATTCTTTTTTTTTCTGCACCACACAATTCTTATACCAGAATCGACTGCATTTTAGTTGATAAAATTATGCTTCAAGCAATCCGGGACTGCTCTATCGGTGTCATTGATTGGTCTGATCATGCTCCCTTGCGCTTGCAGTTACGTGTCACACATCCTTTCCAAGGCAAAGGCTCCTGGCGCCTTAATGACTCTCTTCTTTCTGACGATTACTTTACATCACAAATACATTCACACTTAGATATGTTTTTTCAGGAGAACATTGATTCTGTAAACTCGGTTGAGACCTTGTGGAATGCCCATAAGGCTGTGATTCGGGGTCGGTTTATTAGCATGGCTTCGCACCTTAAAAAACAAAGGAGTAGAGAGGATGACAAAGATTCTTTGCTTCTCCAACTATATGACTTAGAGGCCCTAAATAAATGTTCTCCGTCTCCCCAACATGCTGTTGAGATTCGACGCATTAAACTCAAATTGGCTGAAATCCAATCTCGCCACACAGCTTTAATGATGTTGAAAATCCGGCAACGTTTTTATTCCAAAGGGAATAAGGCAGATACAATGCTTGCGCATAAACTTAGACATTTTTCGGCCCTGGCGCGTCCCTCTTCTCTTTGCTCTTCGCGAGGGTTGGTTTTACAGGACCCGTCCCATATTGCTAGCGAATTTGCTGCTTACTATTCCTCTCTCTATAATCTTTCTACTGACACTTCTACTCCTCAGCTTGCACTTGACTCTATTACCGCTTATCTTAACTCTGTCTCCTTACCCTCTCTCACGGATGATATGAGGCTTAGCCTTGATGCTCCCATAGATCTGGATGAAATACACATTATCACTCGCCAACTTAAAAACAAATCTGCCCCTGGTCCAGATGGCCTGACGGGTCTATACTATAAAACTTTCTTCCCCGTTCTAGGTCCTCACCTTCTTTCTCTTTTTCGCTCTTTCATGTCTAAGGGGTGTATTCCGACTGAAAACCTCCGTGCACATATAGTTACCCTTCCTAAGCCAGGCAAAACTCCAGATAGATGTGAGAATTTTCGTCCTATCTCGTTGTTGAACAATGATATTAAGATTTATGCCAAACTTTTAGCAAATAGGCTCTCTGCGATTCTCCCTCTCCTTCTTAACTCTGACCAGGTGGGTTTTGTTCGACATAGACAAGCGAATGATAATACCCGCAAGTATATTGACCTTTCCTGGGAGGCCTCGCGACAAAAAACCCCATGTCTTTTCATTTCGTTTGATGGGGAAAAAGCCTTTGACAGGCTACATTGGCTTTTTCTCTCTTCTGTTCTGGGGAAATTTGCTTTCTCACCTTCCATGATTCGCTCCATTATGGCCCTCTACTCCTCTCCTTCTGCATCTGTCCTTTTTTCAGGTTTTCTTTCTCCTCCGTTTTCAATTTCTAATGGGACGCGTCAATGTTGTCCGTTATCCCCTCTGCTGTACACATTGGCTCTAGAACCATTGGCCCAATCTATTCGATCTGATCCGTTGATACACGGTTTCCAACATGCTGGGGGTCATGACTCTATTCTTGGTCTCTTTGCTGACGACATCTTAGCAGCTATCACGGACCCATCTGTTTCCTTACCTGCATTATTGGCCCAATTCACACATTATTCAGCGGTGTCTTACCATAAATTAAACATACACAAAACACAAGCTATGCCCATGCATCTTCCGGCTCACTTATCCTCCTCACTTCGGGCCACATACAATTTTGAGTGGAGACGTGACTATCTCTCTTATTTGGGAATTAAGCTGCCTAAGTCCTTGTCCAAATTGAATGATTTTAATATTATCCCTCTGTGGAAGCATATACTCTCCACAATGCATGGTTGGCGATCATTCGACTTCTCCTGGCTCGGGCGCATTGCGTCGGTTAAAATGATGGTCCTACCAAAATTGCTATACGTCTTCAGAGCAGTCCCGGTTGCTGTGCCTTCTAGGTTTCTTTCGCGCATACAAACCTCGCTTAATGATTTTATTAATTTGAGTGGTCGCTCCAGGATCTCAAGACAGTCCTTTTTCTCTCCTCGGTTCAAGGGGGGTATGGGTGCACCGGACATTGTGGCATACTACAAGGCAGCGATTCTCTCTCATTTTCGCAATTACATCCCTAGATGGGTGTTGTTGGAGAATTCCTATTTGCACCCTTACTCAGTATCGCAGCTCCTTTGGCTTCCAACTCGGTATATTCCTCCTCTCCCTCCTCTTCCACCCACAACGCTTTGTACGTTTTGGACGTGGTCTCGGGTTGCTAATCGGCTTCCTTCACTACACCACCTCACTAAGGCTTCACTGTTAAGTTCCTTAGAACTGTTAATCCCACACTTACAAATACATGCTTGGGAGTCTCTCATCCCCCTCCGTTTAGGTGACCTCTTCCACCGAGGTTCTCTACGACCGCTCTCTGATTTGTGTACCACATTTTCCATTTCGCCACGGGACTTTTATAAATATTTACAAATTAGGCACTTACTTCAATCCAACAACCCTTATTTGCCGGTTGATATTTCATCCTCACACCCAATCATTCTTTTATGTTCGGGTTCTGCTCCCCGTAAAGGTGCAATTTCAGTGTGTTATGCCTCTCTCCTCTCTGGTCTCTGGGAGAATAAACTCCCCCATATGTTAGCGTGGGAAAAGGAGTTGGACACTACATTTCCGCTTGAGCTGTGGCTCGAATCTGAGGAGGCAATGAGGGGTGTGACGCACTGTACCAATCATGTTGAACTACAAAAAAAGCTAACCTGTAGATGGTATTTGACACCTAAACGCCTCTCGCACATGTTTCCCTCTTGCTCCTCCCTTTGTTGGAAGGGGTGTCGCTCTGAGGGTACGATGTTACATGTCTGGTGGTTGTGCCCACCTATATTAGCGGTATGGAGGAAGCTGTTTCAGTTTCTTGAGTCCTCTCTAGAGGTTTGTCTCCCTTTTAAGCCACAGCTGGCGCTCTTACACATGTTCCCCGACCATCTCCCTCCTTCTAGTAGGAAGTTGATTATACATTTTTTTTTGTCTGTTAAGTTACTTATCGCCCGCCACTGGAAGTCTGCAGAGATACCCAGCATTTAGATTGTATACACGAAATGGAAAAACTCTCTTTCAGGAATGACCATCAAATGATTCAGTACGACAAAGTTTGGTCTCCTTGGCTTCTCATGCGTGATGCCGCGTTCTGGGAGAGTGACTAGTCCCGGGTGCTGGTGAGCCGCGTCCAGACGTTCTAGATGTTTTTATTAGTCGCCTTTTATGTTTCTGTTGTCTACTGCTTGAGGACATGGTTTATGGGAGGACTCTTTCCTCACCCTGAAGGGCCTACCTATATCATGTTCTTCTTTGTTTTATACGTGATACTGATCATTATTCCCTATGACCTCTGTAAATCTACATTACATCTCATTTTTTTCCATCTAAGGTACTTTGCTCCCAGAGTCAAGTTTTGATTTATATTCTTGTTTCAAAGTTCTTCCAGGCACCTTGTTGTCCTGGTTTGCTCCTCCATGGCACTCTTAACGCGGCTTTCAGGCTGTTAGTGGCATGGTCTGCATTTATACTTATTGTCATCATCTTTCGGGTACCGTGATACTATGTGTTAGCTATCAACTATTCTGTACATGTATTCTGTATACTTGTTGTTCTCGCTAAGACGCCTGGGTATCCTGATGTGACTGTTATTTGATTATTCTTCTCATATTGTTTGAAAGTGATGACTTGGGATACTATGTATTCGCTATTGTATGTCCTGTAAGTCTGTTTCTGTATAATTTGTATATTGTGCCTTTTCAAAAGGAAAAAAGAAATTAATAAAAATTTTAAATTTCAAAAAAAAAAAAGCAGAACAAATTAGACATGACTATTATGGGTTATACATGTGTTATCAGCTCGAGAGCTACGAAAAAAGGAAAGAAGTTGACAGTTTATTTAAACTAAAGAAAAATCTTAGAAAAAAAGACCAAGTTTTTTTTTTATAAACGTATCTAGTATCGTTAAAATAAGTCAAAGCATTTGGTTAAAAACTATTCATACATGTCATACTTCATTGTCCTATGCAGTCTTACAATCAAAAATTCCTATTACTGTACTTTGTGTTTTAATATGTATTCTTCAATGTTATAAAAATACATAAATAAATAAACATCATTTACCATTTACCATTTAGCTTGAGTTCAATGGAAGGACTTTTTACACACCTGAATGGAGGGCCTGCATCCCACTGAAACTCTTGCTGAACCAGTGGTGGAAGCAGTGGTGTCTCCAGCTTTCATATTTGGGGGGGGCACATGGGGGACCAAAGTAGGGGGTCAATTATAAAACGCTACATATACACTGTAGGACTACATCTCCCATAATGCCCTTTCAGCTAAGGGGTTGGCTGAGGAGGATGGGAGATGTAGTCCTGCAGCAGCTGGAGAGCCGCAGGTTGGATGCTCTTGTCATAGAGGTTACAACTTACAACAAGCGATGATATTAGAGAAGGGGAGGGTGGGGGTTGAGTGGGGTGTCATAAATAATGGGCCTGGAGGGGAGAAATGCAGAGAGGTAGAGAGATAACCAAAGGACAGAACAAATAAACCTAAGGAAACCATTAGCACATCAGAGACAATAACAGCACATTGGACATTAAGATGAATGTCATATGAAGTTCTGGTAGTGTGTCAGGAAACCAGAATCCACATTAAGTCCCTCTTTTATGGTGTTGAAATATGTTATCATTTTCATCTCAAATGTTTTCCTTTCCTGAGAGTCTCTGAAACTCTCTTTGAGTACCGTACTTACCGGCGTATTACACGCACTGGCGTATAACACGCACCCTCGCCGGAACCGGAAGTGCGGGAGACGCGGCTGCAGATCGTGCAGCACAGAAAGTTATCGGCGTATAACACGCAGGTAGGGTCTTCCTCATGGTTTTTGATGGAGCTTATGTGTAGGTTCATTCTGAGGAGCCCGTTTCCCCGATGTAGCACCCTTGGTCACATGCTGGACATTGTATCATATATACCACGTTTGCCGATTTACATGCGTAAGAATCCTTGATGATGTATGTTTTGTTGTTGTGACTGGCTGTGCTACTGTCACATATATGTTGACAAAGTTTATAGCGGGATTTGTTGCATCGTACAGTGCCATTCTGTGGATGGTCCTGTTCTAGGGCCAGTTTGCTACGCACTTATAGTTTCCTCAGGTTTCGTGGTTGTATAAATACCAGTATGGGGGGCTGAAGGAATATTGTTTTCAGTATACTGGCTGTAGGTCTTTAATAATTTTGTGGCCAGAGAATGAAGAGGGAGCCGGAGCAGCATCATTAGACCCGGTAGCAACGGCTAGCGGATACTCAGGTGAGTCAATCCGTTGGGGTCTCGGCTGGGGATCCTGACACTTTGAGAGGTCCTCTACCCTGTAATAATCTCCAGATTCCCATTGTCCTTTGTTTTCTTGGTATAGATCAAATAAACAACACATGTAAACAGCACGTGCATGTTTAGATCAACTGAATAAGACATATGAACCTTAGATTTGCAGGTATACATAACTAATGTATGGAAACAGCATAGCAGGTATTGATCAACACATTAACACACAAACCCAACTTTGTATTTATAGATCAATTGAAATTCCTATGTGAACTCAGCACTGAAGGTATAGATCAAATAAAAAGAATCAGACATACAAATCCTGTATTTGCAGGTATACAATAATAATGGAAGCATGGCATTGCAGGTACAGATCAACAGAATACACAAACCTAGCATTGCAGGTATAGATCAACTGAAAATCACATGTAAACTCAGCACTGAAGGTATAGGTCAAATCAACAACACATGGAAACAGCACTGCATGCATTGATCAACTGAATAAAATATACAAACCCTGTATTTGCATGTATACATAAATAACGTATAGGAACAGCTTTGCAGGTATAAATCAATTCAAATTCACATTAAAACTTAACATTAAATGTATAAATAAAACCCCCTAATTACAGTCATAGATCACACCCCAAAGCCCACCCTAGCATCCACATTGCCAACATAGAACCTGACCAGCACCCAAATTACACTCATAGGACATGCCATCTTTGTCCTCAAACATCCCAGCCTGGGTCAACTTTGTCCTCATACACGCTACCTGTGCCATTATTGTCCCATAAACACCCTGCCTGTGCCATCTTGGTCCTCAAGGCTCAAACACCCTGCTTGGGCCATCTTTGCCTTTCCACAAATCAATTATACATTTTTGATACATACACTTCTACATTCACTCACTCATTCACAATATTCATTCACACAATTATTTATTCTCTCACTCATTCACACAAATCATTTTCATATATTCATTAATGCATTCTCACAAATCATTCAAGCAATTCATCCACACATTAATTCATTCATTCTCTCACTCATTCTCACTCTTAATTTATTTCAATAATAAATTCTTACGACCCCCTTTTCTCACTATATACCTCTCCTCCATTTTCTCATTATCTACCTCCTCTCCCCTCTTTTCACTATCAACCCTCTTCTCACTATCTACCCCTCACTTCTCGCTATCAACCCCCCTTCTCACAGTCTCCCCTCTTATGTTCACTTACATGAAATGCTGGCACCGTAACCCAGACAGGCCTCGCGGAGGAGAGTGTGGGGCGCAAAGCGGTTGCTGAAAACTTATGCACACAGCATCAGGGCCACAGCATGATGTAGGCGGGGCCATGGCCCCCTCTGCAACCCATTTGCCGACACCACTGGATGCAAGCCTGGAAGCTGGGGAATGGGGAAAAAGCCAAATGCAAATGAGAAGACTGTGCAGAAAACCCTGATGCAATTGAAAGAAGAAACACACAACTCAGTATGCATCAAAGTGCATATGATGAGTGGAGTGGCCTTTCAATGTATAATGTCTTCTGTGTAAGAATAGTGGTTTTGCGTGTATTTCTGTTTATCTAAGTGGAACTTTACACAGCTACCATTGCAATACATGAGGCCTGTCAGTGCACAGTTGTGGACAGGAAAGTGTAGCAAGAAAGACGGCAGGTGATTACCAGCCTCACCACTCCGTGTACATTTGGAGATTCTCTATGATATTTAATGAAGAACCTTCTTTTTATTCATCCCAATCTGACTACTTTTATAATGAAATGGAAAAGGTATGGTCTCTGAATCACTGGTACACACTAAATGTATCACATCACTCAACAGTCATGGAATTATTCAGTATCGACAACTGCTCGGAAATGAGTAAATGGAAAATGGAAAGAAGCGGATGGGAACTGCAATCACAATCCAAAATTTAGATCTGGAACGTATATATTTAGGATTCCTTCCTTGTACCCTTCAGTTCATTAATAGTACAGTGTAAGCCATCACATGTTCAGGCACAAATATTAATAATTAGTATTCTTTTTACTGGAGTAGAGAAATGCTAGAACGGACTAATCTGGAATACAGAATAATTAGTCTTGAGAACTCAAAACTCAAGAAACAAAATGCTTCTAAACACAAGGTACAACCCCACGCTATAAAGTTTTCAAGTGACTGGAGATATCTCTGACACACACAGATATTCTGCAGGCCCAGTGATAGCGGCTTGTCCCTAATAGTTTACTAAAACACGACCAATCCATAAAAAAAGTTTTTTTAATAAAATTATACAATGTGTATATTCCATTTGCTGACTTAGCTCTGCTGGCATAGAGCGTTCATGCTTGAAAAAACTTGCAATCGATACTTCTTATGGCTTTTTGGATTAGGTTGGCTTTAGTAACACATCTGCCAATATTAATTTTGAAAATCTTACCTTTCTTTGAGTTATCCATATATTTCTATTCCTTTTTTTTATTACATTATTGATTTTGAATCATGCAATCATAAAAACATATATTATTCACAGAAATTTTGTATATTAATGGTGCTTTATATTGGTTTGATTTCTGTTGTCCTTGTCATGATTCTGTTGGTGCAAATTTATTTTGCAAATTATATTAACTCTGATATTTTTACTCCACAAAGGTAAAAAGTACAAACTCATCAGACTGCTCACTGATTAAGTACATAGATATTCCAGATCCAGGATATGTAATGTGAAATCCATTCTTAGCATTGATTGACTGTATACTTTTATTAATGATGTTTTGACTTTAAAACTGTTCTTGTATTTGGTGGCTGCGTAATGTTGTTTTTTGTGGCGCTCAATTGTCCATTGCAAGCCTTGATAGCTGAATTGACTTTCATGGCATAGTATGCATTAGATATAGTTAATGTAGTAAGAAAATATTTATTATCTCACATTGACTGACAACTTGACTCTTTAGTAAACCCTTCTAATATAGTCCTCTTTTGTCCTAAACAGAAGAGTATTGTAGAATTATAAAGACTCCCATGAGCTCATTGTGATCTATACAGACTCTTGAGTGACAAGTTAAATCTAATTATTTTGCCTGAAAAATAGCAGGCTGAGGCTCACCAAGTCTCACGCAGGAGAATCTCACTTTGTAAAGCAGGCCTGGACTGGCCATCGGGCACACCAGGAATTTGCCCGGTGGGCCGGGCGGCCTAGGGCCAGATTGACATAGGGGGCTGATGGAGCTGCAGCTCCAGGCCCCTACCTTAAAATACGACCTCATTAACGCAGGGCATAAGGGCCCTCCACTCTAGGGGGCCGGGCAGCCCCCACCAGGGCTGTCCTTATGAGTATGCAGCCGCACAGGGCTTAAATTAAAATATCGGGGGGGGGGGTTTAACTTTATTTAACATCCCCGATGTTTTCATTTTAGTCCCGGGCAGGGACCACTCGGCACCTCTCACTCTCCGTGACTCCGTCGCGGTGCCGGCGTTTCATGCTGAGCGCCAGATGTCATATTCCGGCGCTCAGCTGTAAAGCGCGCACCGCGGCAGAGCGGGAAGACGGACGCCTCGTGCCCCCACTCCGGCAACAAGGTAAGTAGGGTGAGGGGGGGTGCAGTGAGAAAAAGCAGAGGTGGTAGATATTGAGATGGGAGAGGGGTTAGATAGTGAGAAAGGGGGAGAGGGGATAGATAGTAAGAGGGGGTACATATTAAGAAGTGTGGAAGGGGGTACATAGTGAGAAAGGGGAAGGCAGTGAGAAGGGGGAAGGGTACATAGTGATAAGGGGGAACATAGTGAGAAGGGCAGATAAGAAGGGGGTGGTAGATGGGGAGAGGGGGTAGTGTGAATGTGTACGAGAATGAATGAATTAATGTGTGGGTGAATTGTGTGAATGCGTACAAGAATGAATGAATACATGTGTGAATGCGTACGAGAAAGACTTAATTAATGTGTGGATGAATTGCTTGAATGATTTGTGAGATTGCATTAATGAATATGTGTAAATGATTCGTGTGTATGAGTAAGTAACTGTGTAAGTGGTTGTGTCTATTATGAATGTTTAAGTGATTTGGGGAACTGCAAAGATGGTACATGAAGGGTCGCCTGTTTGCCGACAAATATGTCTTACACTGGGCTGTTAGGGGACAAAGTTAGATCAGGCTGGGCTGGAATATGTTTGTAATCTGGGAGCTGATCAGGTTCTATGTGGGCAATGTGGACACCAGGGCTGGCTTTGGGGTGTGCAACCTGTGATCTATGCTGTAATTTAGGGGGTTATCTATACTTTTAATGCTGAGTTAACATGTGATTTTCAATTGATCTATACCTGCAAAGCTTGGTTTTTGTGTTGATTCTGTTGATCTATACCTGCTATGCTATGTTTCCATACATAGGGTTTGTGTGTGTTTGATCTATAGTTCACAGGGAGGAAGGAAAGGAGAGGTATGGCTTAGTGAATGAGGGACAAAGGGACTGTGAATGGTTTCAGGGGAAAGGACTTCTCAAAGTCATGGTCAGGGTGAGAAGGGGAAAGACTGCACTGACTCTCACAGTCTTCCCCTAATCTGCAGTGTGTGGCAATTTTTTTGGTGTGGTAGCGGAAGGAGTGATTACATGCTAGGGAGAGTGGAGCAGGGCCCAAGGAAATGTCGATGTGGCAGAGTCTGTCCTGGTGAGTGTGTTTGGTCGTCGGTTGTGGCCAGAGTCTGTCCTTGTGTGTGTCTGGTGGCAGAAGCCCTTCGTCCTGATTTGTATTTAGTCATCTGTTTCTGGCCCTTTACTATTCATGTTAGGAATAAATTGAAACTACTTGTTAATTTAAATGACTTACAAATCGGGGGGCATTAAGGCCATTCTCTGAGCGAGTGCCTTTAACCCCTCTAATGCCACTCGCCTCCAAGAACTGCACCTTTTAACCCTCTATACGCCATCTCTGCTCCTGAAATGCCTTATACCTCACATAGTTTACATGAATTAACATTTACTGGTAAAACTTTTTTCCTATAGGGTCGTCTTATATTCGGGCTTTTCCTTTTTTCCCATAAATTAATATTCAGATCTCGGGGGTCGTCTTATAATCGAGCAAATACGATACATTACAAATGGCAACAACATAAACAATGTACAATATAAAGATGTGCTTATGATACAAGTTAGGAATACCTGAACACTTGAACACAGCATGAAAGAGAAGACAAAGCTCAGTTATTAATCTTGAAAATCTGGCCCCTGGGTACAATATTCCTTTTCTAGAAGTCAGATATTTCTGGTAGCTCACACAGCATAGAGATTAATACATCACACCACAGGACCATGTGGAACAAACAAGATATTAGTCTAAGTATGTACCATAAGCCTATTGTTGTAAGTACTTTATGTTTCCCAGATGTTAAGTGCGCATTCAACAAAGTGGGTAGTGCAAGCAGGCACAGAGAGATGAATTTTGTTACTTCCTATGGTTCACATCAGTCCCCAGGAAGCTTGTAATGGTTTAAGCAACGCTATCTTCATCCAGATGATTTGTACACCATTGTTGACCTATTATTTGGGACTTATTATTTTAGCATTGTGGTAGGATTGCAGTGTACAACAAATTACATAAATAATGCTTGTTTAGTATCCAGCAGGTGTCTAACACGTGGCTTCATCTCCATTTGTCTCCTAACAACAGATGGCCTTAGTCTAAAGGGACTTTGTAGGATACAACTTCATTTTAGCTACAGCTGAGACCTTCACTCACCACCTGGGTACCTATAAACTTTTGGAGAAATTTGGCTTTAGGAAAATATTAACAGCTAAAATTATTTCACATGCTCAGACTGGTAATGTTACAAATATAATGAAAAGCAAGTTTGGGGAGTCAGTTAAGTATAATGGGAGTATAAAATTTCAGACCATAGACATGAAGATATAGGTTACTTGGGGCATAATAATATGCAGAAACAGAAAATTTATTTTATTATGGAAAAATCTAAACTATGTGTTCAAATGCATAAAATGCATTTTACTTTTTTTATTCTCAGAAATGTATAAAAGTTGTATGCAAAATAAAATGTACCATTGGAAACCCTTGCACCTACATGTACTGACCCTTCCCCTGTCCATCTGGTTGTAAAGCTACAGCGCCATGTCCATACTTACATATACACATGCATACCGACACACACACTGTCCTTCCAATTATATTGATTATAAGACGACCCCCCAAAATCTGAATATTAATTCATGAAAAAAAGAAAAAGCCTGAATATAAGACGACCCTGTTGGAAAAAAGTTTTACCAGTAAATGTTAATTCATGTAAACTATGTGAACAATTGTTTGTTAATAAAAGCCATGATTGAGAAAAATATTTTGTCTTATTTCCTTTTTTTTCAACCTGCCCCCCCAGTTATGCACATCTGCCCCCAAGCTTGCCATTCTGCCCCAGAAATGCCTTATACCCTCTAAATGCCACTGTGCCCCATGATAAGCCTTTTAACCCTCTATATGCCACTGTGCCTCATGATATGCCTTTTGACCCCCTATGTGCCACTCTGCCTCCAGAATTGCCTTATACCCCTATATGCCACTCTGGCATTTAGGGGTTAAAAAGCATATTATGGGGCAGAGTGGCATATAGGGAGGTATAAGGCATTTCTGGAGGCATAGTGGCATTAAGGGGGTTAAAAGGCATTTCACAGAGCACAGAGCATATTACTTTTGGCAATATATATATATGTGTGTTTTTTCAGTGGTATGATTTAATGGTGGAAATTCTGAATGCCTCCCAGGTTTGACTATGGTATCTTGTGTGCCCCCCTATATATTGTTTCTAGAGTCACCACTGTGTGTTAGGCATTATATCAGTGATATTTTTTTTCCCTTTTTCTTTATGGCCTGTTTTAAACTGGATTGAGAGGGGCAAAAAAATGACTAAAGGGCATAGGACATGTACAGTAGCACATATTTATACCATCATATCATATTTACCAAACTGGGTTTCCAGGTGATTTGAGGCAAGATGAAACATAAAGCACCTCCTTTTTCATATATATTTACATCTATATCTGATCTTAGACAATTATTAACTTTTTTTCCTGTTTTTTGTATTTTATGTGATGTTATTGTAATATGTCGATATCTATAAGTCATGTGGATTTTTGTGTTAAAAAACTTTTTTCTTAAAAAGAACAATAAAAAAAAAATTATTAACTTAGCTACATTTATTATTAACTTTTCTTCATATTGTGCCTACAAATTGGACAACAAAACTAGAATTGACTAAGACAAACCAATAAATATTTTAGGTAGAGGGCCTGCTCACAAGCTTTGATTTTACTTGTTAGGGTGACCACATGTTCCAGATTGCCCGGGACAGTCCCGCAACGGGACTTTAAGTCCCTTGTCCCGGAATGAGGAGTCTGAGTGAAGGAGGTCTTAGCCAATCAGCATTATGTAACTTATTTATGCTGTCACCAGTGATGCCATTGATATGGTAAATGATAGTCATTGATGTAATTTGTGATGTAATGACGCAAATCAAAACCGTTAACAGATTTATTCAACGAATCATTGTTAACGGGAGTCGTCCTAGTAGATTGGAAATTAGCAAATGTGCCCGTTCACAAGAAAGGCAGTAGGGAGGAGTCGGGCAACTGCAGGCTTGTGAGTCTTACATCAGTAGTGGGGAAATTAATGGAAACTATTTTAAAGATTAGTATTGTTGAGGATCAAAAATATGGGTTTTCTTCAGGAAGATCATGCCAAACTAATCTTAATGTTTTATGTGATTGGGTGACTAAAATAATTGATCAAGTTGGTGCAGTAGACATTGTGTATCGAGATTTCAGTAAGGCTTCAAGCACTTTCCCACATAGAAGACTTATAAATAAACTGCAATCTCTGAGTTTAGATCCCAATATTGTTGATTGGATTAGGTAGTGGCTAAATGACACAACATAGGGTTGTAGTCAGTGAAGTATATTCGGAGCAAGGTCTTGTTACCACTGGGGTGCCTCAGGGATCTGAACTTGGACCCATTCTCTAATATTTTATTAGCGACATTGCTGGTCTTGATGGTCTTTTTGCTGATGACATAAAGATTTGCAACAGGGCTGATGTTCCTGGAGGCATAAACCAAATGGCAAATGATTTAGGTAAACGGGAAAAATAGTCATATCCCCAAATGTGCAATTTATGGGTCACAAATGAATCCCAGTGAAGATTTGCTGGACTCTACCACAATTATTTTAGCAGGATGTGCATTTGCATACAGCTCTAGAGATTGTTTAGAATTGTTTACTCTGTAAAGTTATTGCATCATGTTTCTTAAGATAAAACAGCAATTGTAATATTGATGTAGCATAATGTAAATAGATCATTTGAAATGTCACAATTTTCCCTTAAATATGGGTAGGATTTTTCTAACATCATAACAGAAAGATTCCATAATACAGATAATCTTTAGTTTCAAGGTAACCAAGGGGTTACAGGATTTTCAAAATTTATATGGTTTGAAACAGGAAGTTAAAGGTTCATCGGGCCTCCTGGGAGTAAAAAAATCCAGTATTTATTCCCCCTTCTATTAAAAGGCACACTTGACGTCAATAGATTCCTCTCCTTTCCGCCTAATTGGGTCATTCTTGTCTCTCATTTTAGGGGAGTCAACCAATCTTTAAATACCATAACACATAAGAATAGAGAAAATAATTTTGGCCAAATTCTTAATCCACTACATATAGTAACAAGGTACGGAACATGCTGGCACCAGCCATGCAAGCGCAGTACAAAAGTAAGATTAAAAAAGTGACCTCCAAGTTTTTTTTTTTTAGAGAACTAAGCTGATTTTACTTTAAGGTACAATCCGTATAGGTGTGATGGATTGTACCTGAATGCAAGGAGGGGGGTCCAATGTGCTGGGGAGAGGATGGCTTGACAGTTGGAGGAGATTATAAACTGGGGGGATAAATACCAGGCTAGACAGTATAGAAAAAGGAAGGTGCTTTTGTTAGTAACCAGGTGGGTGGATCTGGGGGCTTGATATGTACAGAGATAAAGGGAGAAGCATAGATTTTGCCCCCCAAACAAGGACAGAAAGCGCTTACAGCATGTGTGTTAAATGACAAGGGCTTAAGGTCGGTCTTACAAATGCTGCAGTTTAGTAAAAAAGATCCATGAACTTCTAAACTCAGTAGCGGCAACTGAGAATGTTATTTAGTGGTTGTTACTGAGCATGTATAATGAGAAAAGATGACTGGACATAGCAATACTGGGGTCTTTATATTAAGAAAAGACAAAAAGGGAAAGATTGGCTATATATATATATATATATAATATTATATATATATATTAATATATATAATAAAATATACTCGATACTGGACTATTCTTTCTTCCTCACAACACTGTATGCGCCGAAAATAGTTAAAAAAAAAAACAAAACAAACAAGAAGTTAGCTTCTAGTTAAATAAATAATAAAAAAAAAAGTCAGGAATATAGACAGATCTATAAGATTAGACACAAAGAGGCAAAGCAAGTTATAAGAGCTGCCAAATCACACACAGAAGAGAGTATTGCCCTGTCAGTAAAAAAGGGAGATAGAACATTTTTAGATATATAAATGAGAAAAGGAAAGTAAAACAAGGAGTGATAAGATTAAAAACAAAAGAAGGAAGGTATGTAGAAGAGGATAAAAGTCTTGCTGACTGCCTCAATGAAGATTTCTGTTCAGTTTTTACAGTTGAAAATGAAGGAAAGGAACCTCAGAAAAACAGACTGAGTCATTTGATAGATGCGAGTTTATCTAGGCTGAGGTTCTACTGTCTAAGGTAAAGACAAATAAATCTATGGGGACTGATGAGATACACCCCAAGTTATTAAAACAGCTTGGTGGTGTACAAGCAACAGCGTTAACTGACTTATTTACTTAATCATTGTCCAGAGGATTGGAAATTAGCGAATGTTGCGCCCATTGACAAAAAAAGGCTGTAGGGAGGAGTCCGGCAACTACAGGCCAGAAAGTCTTACATCTGTAGTGGGGAATTTAATGGAAACAATGTTAAAGGATAGGTTTGTTGAACATCTAAAATCGCATGGGTTTCAAGACCAAACACAACATGGGTTTACCTCAGGAAGATCTTGCCAAACTAATCTTATAGATTTTTTTTGATTGGGTGACTAAAGCAATTGTTAAAGTTGGTGCAGTAGACATTGCGTATCTGGATTTCAGTAAGGCCTTTGACACTGTCCCACATAGAAGACTTATCAATAAACTGCAATCTCTGAGTTTAGATCCCAATATTGTTGAACAGAGTTCAATGGAGTATATTTGGAGCAAGGTCTTGTTACCAGTGGGGTACCTAAGGGATCTGTACTTGGACCAATTATCTTGAATACTTTTATTAGTGATTTTTGTAGAAGGTCTTGATGATAAGGTATGTCTTTTTACTGACAACCCAAAAATTTGCAACAGGGTTGATGTTCCTGGAGGGATAAACCAAATGGCAAACAATTTAGGTAAACTGGAAAAATCAGAGCTGTGGCAACTGGCATTTAATGTAGATAAATGCAAAGTAATGCATCTAGGGCATAAAAACCCAAGGGCAAAGTTTTGATACTGTCCTAATCTCAACGTGTGAGGAAAGGGATTTAGGGGTACGTATTTCTGAGGATTTAAAGGTAGACAGACAATGCAGTAGAGCAGCAGGTAATGCAAGTAGAATGCTTGGTTGTATAGCGAGAGGTTTTAGCAGTAGAAAGAGGGAAGTGCTCATGCCGTTGTACAGAGCACTCATGAGACCTCACTTGGGAGTATTCTGTACAGCACTGGAGACCGTATCTCCAGAGGATATATATATGCTGGAGAAAGTTCAGAGAAGGGCTAATAAAAATGGTACATGGATTAAAGGATAACACTTACCAAGAAAGTTTAAATGATTTTAACATATATAGCCTGGAAGAAAGACCTGACACAACCATATAGAGAACCATATTTCATCTAATTATTGTATGGGATACCTAACAACTTTATTTCCATTATGTTCTGGGACAAATCAAATACTAAAGAATAGATTATATAGTGAACAAATAGATACGTTGATTACAAAACTGGTAAAATTAGAGCTGAACCGATGTAGGGACTTGGGTTTTCAGCTGCACACAGGAAGAGCTAAACATCTGCTGGCTGCAGATAAAAGCTGACCCTACACTATAAGGAAATGAAAGTTATTCTATGCAATTTCCAAGCCTGTCCAATATGATTTCCCAAGAAGAACGTCATAGGAAGCCCATTAATGAGCCAAGACAGATCTAGTTGGAATGTACATTCTCTCTGAGGTACTTATTGTGTCTTTAGCCACTGGAGTGGGACAACTTTGTTGGGGGGCATGTCTAAAGGTGAGGGGAGCTTGGGAGCAGATTGGGGCTACGGCAAGATCAATTATCTACCTCGCCCTAGCGATTTAGAGCACCGGGATATGACGTGATACCCTGGTGCACAACTTCACAATATTGAGAGGTGGCCATGTGGGAGCTACATTTGGGGCCCTCAGAGGGGCCAGTCAGAAGAGAAAGAAGGACATGAGGCTGCTTGGCAGGACAACACCCCAAAATTGTGATTGTTCTGTGAAGACTGAAACATTTAAGAGCTATGACCACAGTAGTTGTAGGAAGCTGATATATGGAATATTTACACATAATTGCAAAAACGATTTGTCTAAGGAAAGGCAAGGGACAAAGAGTGGAGGGAGGCCACTCTTTTGTCCCTCATGCTTCTTCTTTGCCTTTCTCTAGGCCTAACTCTTTTTGCTACTATGTTTCAGGAAAATGTGCAATTCTGCAGAATCCCCCATGCATCTCCAACAGGGACTACACTGAAACTTAAAGGAATCACTCGGTTATTACACACATTAAAGCTCACATGATGGCCAGAGCGTCCCTTGAAGCATATCTGTGCTTATGTGTATATATACACACACAAAGGCATAATGTGCATGCATACACACACATCAGTGTTGAAACACTAAGACAGAAGCAGCTTCTGTGACAAATGTAAAGTTTTATTCTTATACTGCCTTATATGTGTAATTTGGTTATGTGTAGTCATTTAGATGGCTAACTCTCTAAACCTACCTGTGTCATTTATAAAAAAAGAATAAATACAATTCTGGAACAAAGTTTAAAAAGTGCTCTAAAGATCTTCCATATAATTGCACCATTAGTATGTTTAATATTTTAAGATGTCTGACAAAATATAAATATGTCATTATTACAGCACTCCTCCTTTAAACTGCATCTCAGATAGTGGATTTGTCCTTACCAGACAGGTTTGGTTTACATGCTGCGGTTTGACTGCTGCCAGATGATCTCCTGAGAAACAAACAAATGATTACTATTGATAATTTAGCATGCCTGACTATTTACCATAACAGATGGACAACAATTATTCATAAAATTATCAAATGTGCAATATTGGCTCATAATTAATAGAATACATTCATTATGATGTTTCTGTGACCAATCCATCTTTGGAAAAAGTACTAACAATGAAATGTTTAAGGGACAGCTTCTCCTCAGATCATAATGTACTGTTTGCGGGACATATTCATTTGTACAGTATGTCATGGGGTGAAATGTACCAGTTACACATTCTGAAGGTTTTGAAGTCATTCTCTCCGGAACAAATACCACCAGAGACATGAATATAAGCGATTATGATCCCTCAGTCAACATCTTTTAGTTTCTGTTGCAACGTTAAACGCCATATAAATGGGATTCCTAGATGGCTACACTGTACACATACTTAGTTGAGATGTGGTTAGCTGTTATCAGGGGTACAGACATCAATAGGCTAAAGGTGGTGAGAAGCAAGAAATGGAAATTTGTTTACTCACCGTAAATTCCTTTTTCCTTAATACAGTGGCAGTACGATGGGTATAGTTCTTTTCTAGGGACAAGATGTATCTAAAGATAGAAAAACAATTAAATGCCCCGGCGCCCCTCCTCCTTACCCATAAAAACCGGGGCCAAACCGGAGGAAGACAGTAAGTAAAAAGACAGACACAAAACAATGCTTGCCAAAACTAATTTATTGCGTTAAGGGGGGGAACTTTGTACTGCCACTGTATTAAGGAAAAAGGAATTTACGGTGAGTAAACAAATTTCCATTTTTCCTGGCATACAGTGGCAGTACGATGGGATGTAGCAAGATCCCAAAAATGGGGGGGCCCTTAGGAGACCACCGTCTGGAGCACCTTACGCCCAAAATCCGCCGCAGAGGAGGAAAAGATGTCTAGCCGATAATGGTGCACGAAGGTGGAAAACGATGACCAGGTAGCAGCCCTACAAATGTCCTCAGGTGATGCTGCAGCCTTTTCAGCCCAAGATGCCGCCATGGCTCGAGTGGAATGGGCCCTGATGGGCCACTGTAGAGTGAGCCCACTGGAGTGGTACGCCATACGGATGGAGTCCACCAGCCAACGAGAAATTGAAGCCTTAGAAGCCGCTGTCCCGGCCGAACGCCCAAAAAAATTCAAAAAGAGATGGTCCGAAGAACGGATGGAAGATGTCCGAGCAATATAAATCTTCAAGGCCCTCTTTACGTCCAACGTATGCCAAACCATTTCATCAGGGGAAGAAGGACACGGAAAAAACGTAGGAAGAACCAAGGGCTGACTAATGTTGGTCCGGGAAATGACCTTAGGGAGAAACGAAGGCTTAAGATGGAGAACAACTTTATCTTCATGAAAAATTGTGAACTCCGGAGAAGATGACAGAGCCTGGATTTCCCCAACTCTCCTAGCCGAGGTAATAGCCACTAAAAAAACTGTTTTTAAGGATAGAAACTTTAAGGACACTTCCTCCAGAGGTTCGAAGGGTGCCGAACACAAGGCACGAAGCACAATGGCAAGATCCCATGAAGGAAACAAAGACCTCCTAGGAGGACGGCGAATAGTGGCGGCCTTAAAAAACCGTCTAATAAGCACGTGAGAGGCCAGGTCTGAAAGAAAAAAATGACTAAGGGCCGATATCTGCCCTTTAAGGGTTGAGACACTCAAGCCCAAAGCCAGACCTTCCCGTAAAAAACGAATGATGGAATTGATGGAAGGAGGAAAAAAAGAAAGATGCTTAGTAGTGCACCACCGGATGAACTTGGACCACACCCGGAAATAAATTTTTGACGTTGACCTCCTGACCGATGTTAACAGAAAGTCTGAGATGTCTTCGTCCAAACCCTGGTCACTCAAGATCAGCCTTGCAACAGCCAGGCTGTCAAACGGAACATCTGAAGAAGCTCCGGGCGAAGGTCGACGTTCTCGAGAAGGTGTGGAGAAATCGGCAGTTCCCAAAAGGTGACGGTCAGCTGCTGGAGGAGGACAAACCAACTCCTGTTGGGCCAGTATGGAAGGATGGCCAAGACCCTGGCCTTGTCGTAGCGGACTTTCTGTAGAACGCGAGGAATCAAGGCCACTGGCGGGAAGATGTAGGCCAACCGGAAATTCCACACCATGGAAAGACCGTCCAAAAATTGAGGCAGATCCCATCGGTTTAGGGATGCGAACACGGGGACCTTGCGGTTCTTGCGAGTCGCCATCAAATCTACTTCCGGAAGACCGAAGAGGGCCACCAGAGAGGAGAAGGTTTGGGGGGTCAAAGACCATTCCGTCTGTGACCATCTTGCCCTGCTTAAATCGTCCGCGATTAAATTGTAGCGGCCTCTGATGTGTGTTGCTGAAATATCCGCTAAATGAAGTTGGGACCACTCCATAATAACCGCGCACAGGATCTGAAGACTGCGAATCCGGGTTCCACCCTGCTTGTTGATATAAGCAACGGCCACTGCGTTGTCTGACTGGATCTTGACAGCTCGACCTGCTATGAATGACCTGAAGGCCAGGAGAGCTTGAAGAATTGCCTTTAGCTCTAGAAAATTTGAAGAGCGGACCGCATCCACTGGAGCCCAATCTCCTCTTCGAAACAGGGAACCCAAATGAGCTCCCCATCCTCTGCCGGAGGCATCCGTGGTGATAATAATCCACACTCTGGGACGGAAAGAGAGCCCGCTGACGAGATGGGACGACTGCTTCCACCAATTCAACTGGGAGAGGACTTGGCCACTTATAGTGAAGGACGTTTCCAGATCTTCCTCTTGCCTGGACCAATTCGAAAGAATCTGCCATTGTAAGGGCCGAAGCTGACACCTTGCCCAAGGAACCGCCGGGATGGCAGCGGTAAGAAGGCCCAGAATGCTCATAGCCTTCCTGACAGAGCAAGTCGGGCTTTTTTGCAGCGACGTAATCTCTTGTCTTATCTTGAGACGCTTGGAACGCGGAAGATAAACGCAAAGGGACATCGAGTCCACCAAAAACCCCAAAAAACGAGTCCTGGAGGCGGGAATGAGGCAAGATTTTTTCTTGTTGATTACCCAGCCGTGGAGTTCCAGGAAGTTCATAGTCGCAGACACGTCTGACAAAAGCTTCTCCCGGGAGGCCGCCATGAGAAGCCAATCGTCCAGGTAAGGAATGATCGAAATACCTTGTTCCCTGAGATGAGCCGTCAAAGGACAAAGGATCTTTGTGAAAACCCTTGGGGCTGATGCCAGACCGAATGGAAGGGCCTTGAACTGGAAATGATGTACTCTGTGATTGACCTGCAAGGCAAACCTCAGAAACTTTCTGGATGCCTCGGCTATCGGTACATGCAGATAAGCGTCTTTCAGGTCTAAGGTGGCCATAAAATCTCCCTCCTTCAGCACCTGAGTAACTGAGGTGATACTCTCCATCCGGAAATGTTGGTAGGGAATGCAGCGGTTGACCGACTTCAGGTCCAGAACCGGACGCAGGGAGCCATCCGGCTTTGGTACCAGAAACAACCGGGAATAGACTCCTTGAAATCGTTGGTGAACAGGAACTTTCTCTATAACTGCTTTTCCCAGAAGTTGCATGCTTTCGGAAAAGAGAGTCCAATTTTTTCTTGCCAAGGGGTAAGACGAAATCAGGAACTGGGGAACTGGACGCCGAGTGAACTCTATCCTGTAACCTTCCGAAATGATCTGACGAACCCACGGATTTTGTGTGGTCTGTTCCCAGGCTAGGATGAAATGTTGTAGGCGTCCTCCCACCTTGCAGTCAGAACTTTCTTTTATCCTGCTTTTTCGGGCGATCTTGGAACTTTTTATCTCCAAATGGCCCTCGAAAATACTGAGACCTAGAAGATTGGAAAACGGGTCTCTGGTTCCTATAAGGATATCTGCGGTTCCACCTAGGCCTTCTATCCTGAGGCAAGGCTCTTTTTGTATCCGAAATCTGCTTAATCAGATCTTCCAACGGAGCACCAAATAACTTCTTACTCTCTAAAGGTAAGTCACAAAGTGCAGATTTAGACGCGGAATCAGCTGGCCAGGTTCGTAACCAAAGGGCCCTGCGTGACACCGATGATAATGCCATGTTTTTGGCTGAAAGCTTAAGGGATTCCTGAGCTGAATCCACAAAAAAATCGTTGGAGAGCCTTAAATTCTTTAAAAGTCTATTAATTTCGGAATCAGAATCGTCCGCAAGACGATCTTGTAAAAGTTGTAGCCACATGTGCTGGGCCCTAGCCACTGAAGCACTAGCAACCGCCACCTTACACTGGGCTCCTGCCGCCTGGAAAACCCGCCTGCATGAAGTCTCCGCTCTCCTGTCCATAGGGTCTTTGAGCCCGGACACTTCACCAATAGGGAGAGTTGTTTTTTTGGAGAGCTGGGCCACTTGCACGTCCACTTTGGGGGGATCCTCCCAGGAATATTCACCCTGAAGCCTGAACAACTGTTTAAAGGGCTTAGAAATAAAAGCTCTTTTTCCAGGGTGCTTCCATTCCCTGGCGATCAGATCATCCACCTTAGGGAGAACAGGAAAACCCTTAGCTTTGCCCACGTCATCTGCCAGGAGCATCCGAGTCACCTCCTTGGTGAATTTACGGAGGTCCCGGGAGGGGAAAGACATCTCTTCCTCTGAACTATCACTCGATGAGCTAGAGGACCGGGAGACCTCACCCGAAGAAAGGTCAGATTGAGAGAAAGACCTGGATCTCTTGCGCTTGCGCGTGGAATCCAACTTGACTTTCTCCTGCGATTGAGCTGCCGAAAATTGAAACGCCTCAAAAGTTTGCGCCAAATTTTCCTGGAACCACCCAAGGAAGGATTGAAGGTCTTTGCGCTTCTCAGAAGCAATCTGTTCAGCAGAGCAAGTGTTGCACACTTTTTTCCTGCAGCCATCAGGCAGTGGAGTAGCACATTCAGCACATGACAAATGCTTAGCTTTGGAAGCGGCCTTTTTGGGAGCAGAACCAGGTCTTTTATCTTTATCCGGATTCCCCGATGGTAACGGACTAGACATCTGATGAAAAGAAAATGTATATTTTAAATTTTTTTTATTTTTTTTATTTTTTTAGGAGGGAAGAGGATAGGGAAAGAGCCAAGATAAAGAAAATATCTTACCCTAACCTCCTCTGAACCGTGTGGGGGGGCTGGTGACACGGCTGCACTGTACTGACAAAAGCTCCAGCAGTCAGACAGGCAAAGCGCTTTAAATGCAATTTTTAAAATTGCCGCCCTCCGGTAGCACGATCGGATCTTCGGTGGAACGCAACGACACCCGGGCGTGCGTTCCACCAGACTGCGCACGCTCCCACTTCCTTACTCTGAAAAGGAAGACAACCGTACATCCTCCGTAACGCGGACCGCTACGGAGGGAAAACCTCAATCTGCTCACCACCCGGGGAGCAATCGGAGGTAACGAAGAGCCCCCAGGCAGCAACCCGTGCGCCTCACCAGCCAACAAATGCCAAACTCCTGTCCGGACCGACAAACACCTGTCCGTCCCTGAAAGGGACAAGAAAAAAAACTGTCTTCCTCCGGTTTGGCCCCGGTTTTTATGGGTAAGGAGGAGGGGCTCCGGGGCATTTAATTGTTTTTCTATCTTTAGATAAATCTTGTCCCTAGAAAAGAACAATACCCATCGTACTGCCACTGTATGCCAGGAAAAAATGGAGTGCGCAAATATCAGTGGAACATGTCGCTTTGCTTAGAGAATCAAGATTTCCTTCTCAAAGCGACATGTTCCATTAATATTTGCACACTCAAATTTTGCGCAAGAAAAAAAACTACCCCCTCATTGGATACGGTAAGCGGTGTACTTTCCAAAAATATATGCTTTATGTACCCTAATTTAACTTCCCATGTGGCTAAAGCTGTTTATCTGCAGGTATGGCAACTTTGAAACTCTTACAAAAAACTGTTTTTAAAAATTGAGGGGTGATGCCTGCAATTAGATACCTCGAACTACCTGGGAAGTTCAATTAGGGTACATAAAGCACACATTCCTGGAAAGTACACCCCTTAATGCATCCTATGAGGGGTTACACATATTTGTACCTTAAAACTGGAGTGCGCAAGACACAAATGTAAATGTTGATGTCTTTAAGTTGCAATGTTTACTTCTTTGTTGTACACGTCAGCTTTATGATAATAATACAAATAGTAGCTCATTGGATGCAGCTGGGGGTGTAGTTTTTAAACAATATATAGTTTTATTGCCATATCCTAACTTTCCAGGCCGCTAGAGCTGTTTAATTGTCGGCAACCATACATTAAATTTGAAGATGAATTTTGTGAAAGTCTATCAAATTGACTTTTCTGCAATAAAACAGTATGAAAACACAGTGACATGTTATAAATTTCTGCTTATTGTAGACCGGTTAACTTGTACAAACATTTAGCAACACAGAGTTTAGAAAAATAAATTTTATGAACGCATTTGTTTGCGTCAAAAGTAAAACAATACAATGGTATATTTGGAATCTGCTGGGTGTGCAGAAAAAAACAATATATGGTTTGTATAATTTGTTCCCAAGAAATTGACTTGAAACGCATTTAAACGTGAGATGCACCAAAATGCCAAAAACCAGCTTAGCACCAGGGTGGGAAATGGCTTAGCAGCCAAGGGGTTAAGGCAAGCCGCTTACCGCGTCCCTGATGCTGTCCGAGAAAGCACGCGTCAGGAGATCAGGGAGACGCTAGATCTCGGGGTCATTGAACCCTCCGTAAGCCCCTAAGAAGGATGGCACCGCCAGATTCTGTGTTGACTATAGGCGACCGAATGACCGCACCGGGTAGACGACTTATTAGACCGGATCGCAGGGGGAAAGTTCCTCACCACTATAGACTCATGCAAGGGCTATTGGCAGATATACCTCTGGACGCGGAGGCTAGGCCCGAGTCTGCATTCATCGCCCCATACGGCTTGTACCGGTTTCAAGTCATGCCGTTCGGGATAAAGAAGGCACCGGCTACCTTCCAGCGGACGATAGACCGCCGGCCGGATGGGTTGCAGGAGTATGCCTGCGCCTATCTAGATGACATAGCCATCCGTGGTGCCACCTGGGGGGGGGGGGGGGACGACATCTCAAACATCTACGGACAGTGCTAGACAGAATCCGCGACGCATGGCTGACGATTAAGCCAGACAAGTGTCACGTTGGTCTGTCTGAAGTCAAATATCCAGGACACCGGGTGGGGTGTGGGAGACAGAGACCAGAGCCGGCTAAAGTAGAGGCGGTCGCCAACTGGCCAGTACCCCGTACTCAAACACAGGTCCTAGCGTTCCTAGGGACTACGGGTTATTACCGTACGTACGTCTCCAACTCTAGCGCTATTGCGAAACCCCTGACCGACCTGACCGAAAAGAGTTTGCCCCGACTGGTCCAGTGGTCTCCGGAGCGCGAGGTGGCGTTCAGACAACTCAAGCAGGCTTTAGCGCAAGCTCCTGTACAAGCCGCACCAGACGTCCATACAGACGCTTCTACGTTCGGGTTGGGAGCGGTACTAAACCAGGTCGGAGACGATGGCGACGAGCACCCAGTGGCATACATCAGCCGCAAACTACTTCCCTGGGAGGTGAGCTACGCCGCCATTGAAAAAAACGCCTGGCTTTGGTTTGGGCTCTCCGCAAGTTTCAACCCTATTCGGACGGACGATCCTTCGCCGTCCTTACGGATCATAACCCCTTAGTATGGCTGAACAGGGTAGCCGGGGACAATGGCAGGTTATTACGGCGGAGCCGAGCCCTACGGCCCCTCGACTTCACCGTTCGGTACCGTCCAGGGAGGCTCAACGGGAACGCGGATGGGCTGTCCAGACAAACGGAGCTAACGGGGTGATTGCGTTTGGGAGGCGATGGGTACCAGGGCTTCGAACCATCCCAAGCGGACCCGATTGGGGTCGCGCTGGGTAGGTCGAGGTGTTGCACAAGGGGGAGCATTGGGACGGACTCGTCCCTTCAGACACACCGCAGTGAATCTTACACAGCCCAACCACCCGTTCCCCTGGAACCCAGTTTCTATGTTTGTTTACCCCTTTTTCCTATTGCCCAGAAGCTGCCCTCTGCCGCCAACACCGCCAGGCCCGACACCAGGACATACAGGTTTGACTTTTGGAACCTCTGGCCGGCTAGAATAGTCTCCTGCCCCGCTATGTGTACCAGACAGGATTATCTCCACAGGGTGGCCAGGGCTCCAGCCTGACTATCGTTGGAAGATATCAGAGGCTAATCCCGTTATCTCCCCTATTGTTCCTAGGGAGACCTGAATCCCTCAGCTAAAGGGGGTGGTTCTGTTACTCCTTAGACGTCTCATTCTGTATGTTGATTACATGAATATATATATATATATACCTGTGCCTGTGTACAA